>JARFNW010023655.1:0-14773 GCA_031763155.1 Dirona albolineata | reverse complement strand
CTGCTTGCCTTAAAAATCTTGATCCATAGATTTTCCAGCTCTGTATCAGGCCATGTGTACAAGTGGGGCACAGACTTGCACTTAACCTGGATACGTTTTAGCTGGGTCTGCCATCTATGCCTTCTGCCTTGTACACTGTCCTTGGCCAGATACAGAGTTGGTCCCTGCACTGTTTATTTAGGGTATTTTAGGGAACAGATATCAATATTACACACTGACATTGCCTTGAAAATAAATATATTATTATCATATTTTAAAAACCATTGTTATATGCATATGCATTACTTTTCCATTTCTCCTACATTAAAAATAATGATCATGTTAAATGATCATGTTTTTTACTCTGAGCTCTCAACATCAGCTTTATACCACAATCATCCGAAAGAAATCCAAATGTAAACACATATAACATATTCAAACTGATATTACCGAAGACATATCCTTGCTTCCATCTATAGATGTGCGTCGAGGCCTTTGCTATCCTGATGTGAGAGGAGGTCGATGCCTGAATCCACTCTCCCGTCTCATGTCCAAATCTGCTTGTTGCTGTAGCCTGATGCCATCAGGAGAAACCTTTGCTTGGGGTCAGGAGTGTGACCCTTGTCCGACAATGGAAGACGCTCAATTCATCCAGCTTTGTCCACATGGCAAAGGGAAAGACCATGACGGAAAAGGTAAAGACGATTTATTGTAATGCCAAGATGAAGTATGTTGTCTGTGGTAAAAATGCATGGAGATAATACTTGATAATTTTTCTATGGTCAAAACATCTCTGTTTGGCCCTATCGTTTAATCTTTTATAGTAGTGTTTAATGATTTTAAAATCTGACAGTAATAACCTTGTTTCTTTTTCAAATTCATGTGTCACCATTATTGTGGAATATGAATTGTAAAGCAGCAATTGTATGTGATTTGAATTATACAGTACCAATTATGTACAAATATTATGATTATTTTGGACTAATTATATGTGTTTTAGAATTACATAACAAGAATAATTATCATGCAGATTATTACATCAATCCCACAAGTACATACCCAGGAATATAAAGCAAGAAAACATACGAAAAACTTTAATGGGAAAGTGTCGATAACAACTTGCCGTTTGCAAATAGAATTCAAAGAGGAAGATTGCACGATTATTAAAAATAAAAGTAAATTTAATAATAATGAAATAAACTGGAAAGTAATTTGTTTAATGAATTATGAAAAGATTCTGTTTCCAGTTTTAATCGAGTTGTTGACTGACTTTGGTTTTCATTATATTTTGTTTCTAATTTGAATATCCTGCCACTTATCAGATATCAACGAATGCCAACAGAGGCCGGACATCTGCACCAATGGGGCGTGTGAAAATCTACAGACGAGTTACAGATGTATTTGTAATACAGGTTATAGAGCTGATGCTTCAGGCTTAACTTGCTCAGGTAAAATAAACATTTTGAAAAATTAAAATTAGATTTTTCTTCAGCTATAAATAAAATCTGTCAAGGTGCTGTCAGTGCAAAATGAAATATTTTGCTATTTTGGGAATTATCCATTACGTTGATCACTAGGAAGGTAATTTGGCATCTGGGATTGAAATTAAGCTTGTGATTAGAATTGTATAAAAACCCTAGAGGAAATATTATTAAGGGAGTATCTATTAAATGAAGTCTAAAAGAAAACTTTGTCATAAAAAACAAAAGAAAATGTGTCTGTAGACGATGGGTTTCTTTTGGACCAGATGGTTCCAGTGGATGATAGACCCAAATCATTAAACTCAAACACATTGATATATATTGGAGTCCAATTATAAAAATGTTCACTGAAGTTAAAAAGAATTGACTGAATTTTGTAATTATGTCAAGCCCTCTTGCATTATAAAAATGTTCACTGAAGTTAAAATGAATTGACTGAATTTTGTAATGATGTCAGGTCCTCTTGCTAATCATGTATGTTTCAGACATCAATGAGTGTGAAGCCAATCCAATGCTTTGTGATGGGGGTCAGTGCAGGAACACACCTGGAAGTTATCAGTGCATTTGTCCTCAAGGTTTCCGCTTCAGTGTCAGGACTAGGATGTGTGAAGGTGAGTGAAAACAATACAGGCTGATTTAATCAAATAACTTCTAGAAACTTCTAGAATTAGAATGATACTTTATTCTGCAAAGGAGTGTGAAATAAAAGGATTGATATCAACTAAGACAAGAAACCAAAAGTTGAGACCCCCATCTGTGTCTGTGTCTAATCGACATATTTACATTGTATCTTTTCCTCCACACATTTGTGTTTAAGTTGATAACATATGGACAAAATAATGACCAGTTTAATCATCAGTTGGACTCAGTGGCTGCTGACCCTGTCACAACTTGATGGAGGATATTGAGGGTTTATTTTGTTCATGTTTTACAAAGATGTATCGCTCAACAAAGTGAGAGTTTAAAAATATGCAGGTAAAGAATAAATAGGAGAATGTTCTGCAGTTATGCGATTTATGCATGATATTCCAAGATATCTTTTGAGCTTTGCCCTATTTGTTAATGAGTTTACTTCAAATGTGCATCAGAAATTGTTTTGTATGAATTTGATGGTTAATTTCCTTTCCAGATATAAATGAGTGTCATGGGGAGCCATGTGTGGGTGGAGAATGCGTCAACTCAAAGGGCAGCTTTAAATGCAAATGTGGTGTTGGAAGAATTCTTGATGTGTCTGGACGCATCTGTGTTGGTAAGCAATTTAGGTGGCTTTTTTATGGCACTATTGTCTTTGCTAACATATTATATGATATTAAACAATAGCTTATTCCAGATATTCGTCAATTACCGCATGCCGTACGTACATATAAACAGTCTCATCCCAATACGTCTAAAAACCAGGAAAGGACCATCATACAACACCATGGAAGATAGCACATGATATGAATATTGATGTATGTAAATGTTTTCCCAAAGTTTCTTTGTTGTTGATCTCCCTTTAAATACTTGGAAAATGTCTATTGTTTTCTTCATCAGTGGCATTCTACCACCTTCATCTGATACACACAATTCTAAATATTATACACTACCAGTAGTCCCCTCTCACCCGCTGCACTCACACGCACTCACACACATACACATCATGCATACAAAGAATTGAATAGACCATAACTGCAAAAATATTAGTCTCATTACAAATGATGGTTTGCCTTTACTTTTACTTTCTATATGTACATTGTTTGATTTGGAATCCATAATTTTTTTCAATTCCAGATAACAGAAAGGGAACATGTTGGCGGAATATGAACAATGGTGACTGTGAGAACAACCTGCCTGGACTCCTGACGCAATCCGAGTGTTGTGGCTCCGTCGGCAAAGCATGGGGCAGTCCCTGTGCCCCTTGTCCTATTCAAAGTAATATTACTTTATTTGTTATGCTTCATAGAAGCATACATTTTATCCTCAAGTTTTATAGTAATGATATCGCAAAAGTATCTTCAAGGCAGACATTTCAAATCTATCTGGCCTTTCAATACAATTTAAGACTTTTATGTCAAGCTTGCTGGCTGCAGTAAATATTTATGTTGAATGATAAATCATTTGCTTCATCAATTTCCATAATTTTTCAGAATGGGCATTACTTGAAGTTTCAATGTTTAATTGACATTCGTAATTACTTATGTCGATCAAAAAAATAATCTTAACAAAACATTTTCAGTTGCCTTTCACCATTTTTCATTTAGTGAAGAATTATTATTTTTCTGTAATTCAGAATTTTGCTTTTTTTTCTCCTCCTAGTCGAATTGCATTGTGCCAAGGGTTTCACATTCAAGAATGGAGTCAACTGTGTTGGTGAGTGGGCTACTGTGATCAGCTTGGGACAGTGTACAATAAGAACGAAATATATTTCTTGCTTAAAACATTGTAATTTGGCAATGGTGCTATTTCACTATATTACATGTGTAACGTTTGTTTGGTGTTGGGTGAGTCCCAGATAATAAACCTATAGTACAAGGGATGTACGCATGGATTCTAGAGTGTGTGAATGAGATATTTGTGATTAAGTTATGATCTTGTGTTTTAAGAAGTGATGCATCTACTTATTTAAAAGAAAATGTTGTTTTCATTGTTAATTGTTTTCTTTTTTCCTTTTTCATCAATGTATACCTGCACATATCATCTGGAATAAAGTTATTCTATTCTTTTCTATTCTATTCTATTCTATTCTTCTACTTTCTTTCTTCCGTTTAAAAAAATTTCCTTAGATATTGCATTTATTGATGATTTTTTACAGATAAGAATTTTGTTATAATAGTTTCATCAATGTGGACTTTACAAACTATTTTCCAGACATCAATGAATGTGAAGTGTTTCCAAACATCTGCAAAGGAGGAGGCCAATGTGTCAACTCAGCAGGATCCTTCAAATGCACTTGTCCACCAGCTTTGACCCTTGATAGTTCTGGTCTTCGATGCTTAGGTTTGTAGTTCACAAACTACTCATAGTTCTGTTGATTATTTTAAAATTTATTTGCACCATTATCAACTACATTAGTTTAACTTTGTTGTTTTTCATATTTGCTAAGAATTTGATACCATGCCAATATCAGTTACAGACAATTACATGCATTTATTCAAAAAGAGAAAATAAAAAATTATTATAGATGAAAAATAAAAGGAAATGGGTATTTAAAATATTTATCTTTTTTTGGTC
Organism: Dirona albolineata; assembly: GCA_031763155.1. Lineage (NCBI taxonomy): Eukaryota > Metazoa > Mollusca > Gastropoda > Nudibranchia > Dironidae > Dirona > Dirona albolineata. The sequence goes on along the minus strand of JARFNW010023655.1, from coordinate 10,103 downwards.
AAAGATGCCTATCATTAACCTTTTCCAGATCTGCGAGAAAGCAATTGTTACCAAGACTACACCCGTATGTTTTGCTCCAAGCCTTTTATGGGAACCTTTACGCAGTATGATTGTTGTTGCTCCATTGGAGCTTCATGGGGAGAGCCTTGCGCAGGATGCCCACTGAAAGAATCTGGTTTGTATTATACGTAAAAGCATTGTAGACACCATCTCAGATGAAGCTAATCAAATACTGAATTTCCTCCAAAGAAATCTTAATGTGTTATCCACAAATATTTAGTCACAAGCATACTCTCAACTCATAATACCACAGCTGGAGTATGCTGCCACATTGTGGGATTCATACACACAATTAAACATCAAGTGTCTTGAGGAAACACAAAGATGAGCTGCGGTGATATGTGGCCAATGGCTACACTCATACATCAAGTGTCTTTAAGATGAGCTGCGGTGATATGTGGCCAATGGCTACACTCATACATCAAGTGTCTTTAAGATGAGCTGCGGTGATATATGGCCAATGGCTACACTCATACATCAAGTGTCTTTAAGATGAGCTGCGGTGATATGTGGCCAATGTGGCTACACTCATACATCAAGTGTCTCTAGCATTATCAAAGACATAAACTGGTGGAAATCACTGGAATAACGAAAGAAAAGGGCTAGATTAGCAATGTTCTACACAGTTTGATTTGTTTTGGGGAAACTAGTAAAAAATTGTCAGTACGTTTGTGCAATTTGATGCACTCTTTCTTGCCAAAATGATTTTAGTCTAGAATTAGCAATAGAACATGGACAATGATTGTAAAGTTTAAGATTGTCTATTGCTGGAGGCTAACATTGACAATGATTGGAAAGTTTAAGATTGTCTATTGCTTGGAAGCTAACATTGACAATGATTGGAAAGTTTAAGATTGTCTATTGCTGAAGGCTAACATTGACAAAGATTGGAAAGTTTAAGATTGTCTATTGCTGGAAGCTAACATTGACAATGGTTGGAAAGTTTAAGATTGTCTATTGCTGGAAGCTAACATTGACAATGGTTGGAAAGTTTAAGATTGTCTATTCCTGGAAGTTATATATAAGATATTTCTGTCATCTGCAAAGGCTCAATACTCCCTATATTTTCACTCAGGTCAACATAACTTGGGTAGGCTGTCATTGCTATTTTTACCAGTGGTTAAATGATAAATGTTATTAATTAAGTCTCAAAACCCATTCTTTCCCCAGAGGAGTACAAAGCACTTTGTAGCAGTGGAGAAGATGGAGGAGGCAGTGGGATTGGAGGTGGCCCATCAGGTACAGCTTTCCAATTATTCATAACTGATGGCCTAGAACTATTACTGACATTTGCTATGACTTGTTGAATAAATTGGAGGAAAAGAATTTCATCATATAATTTATTTTTGAATGTTGATATCTTTTACACAATATATTTACGAAGATGTAAGATTTCACCAAGATTCAACCCATTTAATTTGATGTAAGAATCGTGTCAATAACCAATATAATGGTGTGTATTTTTCATTATATTTAAGAATTTATGTAAGAAATCTTCATTTTTCTTATTTTGGTCGGTGACTATGATTTAGTGCATAATTGTGTTTATTTTTTTGTATAGACATAAATGAATGTACAAAGTTTCCTGGCCTCTGTGACAATGGACGCTGTAAGGATACCTTGGACAGCTTTGACTGTGACTGCAACCCAGGATATGCGGTAGACAATTTTGGCACAAACTGTACAGGTATTTTACAATCCCACAGATACAATTTCATTTCTTTCTTTTTTTTCTTCTTCAATCTGTGCAGATTCCTGATTTGAAATCATACTTTATAAATTTTTTGATATCCCTGTTATACTTTAATTCCCTGAAAATAATTAAACTCACAATCCTATCAAACAAAGTTGAAAATATTGAGCTTCACAAATAACAAAAGTCTTGATTGTCACTTATGAAAATCTTTGGCAGTTCCACAGAGTGAAATTCAATTTTTCATTTTACTTTGACTCCAGATTTGAAATCACATATCGATTTCTTGATATCCCTTTTATACGTTAATTCCCTGAATGAAAATCAAACGTCTTGAAATGAGAGTATATTTATTTTTTCTATCTGAAAAATGAAAATGTGACATTTTATTATTTTTTAATTTTATTCAGATATCGATGAGTGTCGTATCTCCATGGTTGATATTTGTGGGCCTGGAAACTGTGTCAACGAACCAGGATCCTTCCGATGTGAATGTAACCCTGGATACGTGGGCATCATGATGGACCAGATGTGTGTTGGTGAGTCCAAATGCTTGTCCTTCAGATCGACATGGCTTGCTTTATTATGTATAGCATGGGGAGAGTTTTTGATTTGAATATGAATTCTTAATCTAAAAGGTAATCTTTTGGAGGCATGAAATGATGAGATAAGATAAGATAAGATAATATTTATATTTCATCCCTGTGGGGAAATTCTTTATACAGAGGTGAATAAAATTGAGGAAATAGTACTTCATCTAAATGTTTGAGTGATATTCTATTATAGTGTTTCAAATAGATACATTTTGAAATTATTTTTATCATGAGTTATTATTCGTAAAACATATATAAACTACTTCCTGCTTTGTCATTATAATCGATAATTAAAATTCCATATGTTTTCACACTCTTGCTCCATTATTCTATTTAAGTCTGTAGAATGAAATATCCTTTTACAACTTCATGGATATTAACAACTTTATGTTTGTCTTTCTATCAGATGTGAATGAATGTGCAGAGAACAAAGGACTGTGTCGTGGTGGCAGCTGTATGAATTCTGAGGGTAGCTATGAATGCGTGTGCCCAGATGGTCACGAGCTTGCTGAAGATGGACGCATGTGTAAAGGTATGATAAACATTATGACTTCTTACGACATGAGCGATTGACATTTAATCTTATAATTGATTCTAAGATGTGTATATCAGAATAGCATTTTAAAAATTCCCTATTTTTGTGCATCACCCTGAATGCAATTACATTAAATTTGTAGCCATTTTTAATATTGCAGTTATCACTGCAAAAAGCAATCTCCAATGTTTTATGATTCATTGTATCCTCTGCTTGTGGCCATACCCAGAGAGTGTCCATGATTCATTGTATCCTCTGCTTGTGGCCATACCCAGAGAGTGTCCATGATTGATTGTATCCTCTACTTGTGGCCATACCCAGAGAGTGTCCATGATTCATTGTATCCTCTACTTGTGGCCATACCCAGAGAGTGTCCATGATTCATTGTATCCCCTACTTGTGGCCATACCCAGAGAGTGTCCTCCACTCTAAAATATTGTTAAATAATGTTATATACACTTTTAATAATTTGCTTTTCATGATTAATTTTCTCATACACAATTTTTTTCAGAGTGTCTTCAGTTGATCTCAAGTGTTTAAAACATGACCTTTTACATGCTCAAAACATCATTAAAACAAATTGGAAAGCAATGTTGTTTTAGCAACAGGAATTTAAAAACATGCCAAAACATTATATTTTATAAAAAAGATACTAAGCGCTCACTGATAGAAAAACAGAAGTATTAAAGTTTAGAGTCTACGTTTTTCAGATAAATGTTATAACACTGTAAAATGCATTGATATTTATCCACAGATATTGATGAGTGCTCTTACAGCAGCAGTATTTGCTCCAATGGTCACTGTGAGAATTTCATGGGTGGATATCAATGTATCTGTAACCAGGGATATTCTCCAAACAACTTAAAGTCTGCTTGCGTTGGTAAGAACACAAGATAGTTAGTTGTCTGACTTAATGAATAGTCATAACTTTTTTAAAAGGAAAAAAAAATTGGATTTCGCCAAAACTTTCATGTTTGTTGTACTCACATTGTTAAATATTGTGAAATCTACTATGATTTTGTAGCAAAAATAATCATGTATAGCTTTTACTACCATCAATAACTGGCCATCGGAAGGGTGTTTTACAAATAAGTCACTTATTGCCACATTACAAAATCTGTTTTCTTTTGTACCAGATAACGATGAATGTGGTGACAGCAATGGAGGATGCCAATCTGTGTGCATCAACATGCCAGGAAGTAACGCTTGCGCATGTGAAACTGGTTACTTGTTACTCACAGATAGACGGTCTTGTGTTGGTATGTTTTTGCCATCATAATAAGATTTAATTTTGTTTGAATTTTTATTATATTGATTAAATGTAATTAGGTAGGTTAGTTTTAAAATAATGACATAATAAAAAATTTATGATATTTCTTTTCCAATTCAAGGTCTTTTGCAACAAATTGGAATTTTGACTTCTAAGACTTTGTATATCTCATATTATTACTTGAGACTTGTGATTATGCTTTTCTCACAAATGAATCATCAATGTTATTATAGCATCCTCTATGAATTGTGCTTTTAATAAAGGCGTATAATGTTTATGTTATGAAGGGATCAATAAGTGAAACTAATACAAATATTATGAGTTTTCCTGAAAGGATATTTTTAATGATATATTGAAATGACCCCTATTCACACTTGATCAGATGTGGACGAATGTAAAGAGACACCTGACATTTGTGACGGTGGCCGCTGTGATAACCTTCCTGGTGTGTACAGATGTCTTTGTACTGGTGGTCTCACTTCCTCCCCAGACCAGAAACGCTGTCTAGGTGGGTAGATTTTTAATCTCATTTTCAGGTTTTTTTTTCTTTATAAATATGATCATATTCATTGTATGTTAACAATTATATTACATTATTAATGCTAGATCCCCAGTGCATCAATGTATTTAGAATTAAAAGAAGGCATTTAGATTGGATTTCCTGATTAATTCAACAACAGTTAAAAATGAAATAGACTGAACTGAAGATCATGGGAGCTGTAATATATTTATCATATTACATTATGTCACCAATATTTGAATATGAATTTCATTTGCTCTATCAAGTTCTTATGAATCAAGAGTGCTGAGATGGATTTTTATTTTTATTTTTACATCCTTTTAATATACTGAAAAATGTGTTTAGATCTTTGCAACGTTAAAAAAATTATTGTTTGAATTTATGCTTTACGTTTCATCTAACATTAACTTGAGATTTTACATTTTTGCAGATATTGACGAATGTCTTCTCAACAAAAACTTGTGTCTGAATGGAATATGTCAGAACACACATGGGTCATTCTCATGTAAATGTGATATTGGCTATTCTGTCAAGACTCAGATTAGGGCTACAGGCTGTACAGGTGAGATTTTAGAAATTGTCCTGTTAGGTTCGACTTTTGGAGAAAGAAAAATAAAGATGCAAAAATCTGGTTACTAAAGATACAATCTTAGAGAAAACTAAAATTAACGGGGCTCCATATTCTGCATATTTCCTTATGGCAGGGGGTTTGGACTTAATATTGCCTTAGTTTCTTGACACTCACATGATGATCATAATGAACAAACACTGACTTTGAACTTCAGACGTTTATGTAGCTGACAAATAATATTCTTGTATTCAGATGACAATGAATGCGACATGGGCATCAGTGGCTGTGACGAGAATGCTGCCTGCATCAATACTCAAGGATCCTTCAAATGTGATTGCAAGGAAGGATATACTGGAGATGGTATCAATTGCAGAGGTTTGAATCTTGTCACATATTTTTCGTCATAGTTTTTAATCTTGTTTTTTTTCTTTCTTGGGGGTTCGGTGGGTGGGTTTTATGTTGAAAATAAGTTTCTGGATCTGGATTGATACGTTGAAGAATCCACTTTGGACATTGTGCAGCGATCCATATTATAGACTGGATGGTCTTTAACAAAATATATAAGTACACACACATGGGGAAGGCAAAAATAATCCTAATTAGTAATGGTGCAATTTGCAATGCAGGTTTTAAAGGCCTCAACAGTTGGTTGGCTGATTGTAAATTTGTCAAGATGGGTCCAGTCAATGATTGTTTGTACGAAGAATGAGTGTCTGTGCTGTAATTTTGAGTGTGTGAAGGAAGTTTGCACCAATTGACAATGGTTTAAAGTTGCAAACTTATATTAAGTTGTGAAATCATTCTTATTTAACAGTTCTTGACTACAAGATCTATTTAAATCAGTAATCCATTACACATGATGAAGGAATATCTTTTCAGACTGAGTTTCATATATGAGAAAAATTGCATTGCTTGAAAGTTATCTATATATTATATATTTTTTATGTGAATGAAAAAAAAGTATCAGATTAATCTTAATAATGTCCATCTTGTTGTCATTGCAGACATCAATGAATGTGTGAGAGACAATGGTGGATGCCATAGTGATGCAGCTTGTATCAACACCCCTGGCAGCTTCAGGTGTATTTGTGATGAAGGATTCACAGGAGATGGAAATGAATGCCAAGGTAATTCATATGGACCAGGAATATTATTTTGGCATTTGTTTGATATGTTATCATGTACATTAGACTCTTAGGTTATCATTTTTATCTAATGAAATGATACATTTAATAGTCATGCATATAATATAATTACTTCATTCCTTTGGACTAGAATTATGATATTGCTTTGTGAAAGATCCAAACATTGTTTGCCACAATCAGCAGTTGTTATTTTCTTTCACCTTTGACAGTGAAAAATGTAATGGCTTGTTATTCATTTCCTCACTAATAAATGACATCCCTTAATTGTTAATTATTCATTTATCTCAAATCGCTGTTTTTGAGTAAGTGTCCTTTATTATTTATATTTTGTTTCATTTCTTGTGATTCCATATTTGCTAAGACTCATAATGTCTCTTTTTGTTAAGAGTATTATGAATAAGTCATCTATTATTGAATATGAAAATGTAAATAAATGTTTGAGAACTGTTGTTGCTGAGAAGATATCATCAATAACGTGATCTGATAACATGTTCTGACTTTCCTTCCTCAAAGATGTTGATGAGTGCACATTGGATCCAGGTCTGTGTGAGAATGGGCAATGTTACAACTTTGCAGGTGGATTCAGATGTGAATGTGATATGGGCTTTGCTCCAACCGAAGATGAACGGGCATGCGTTGGTGAGTTTAAAACGTTGACACAAAGCTATGTAATTTTCTTTTTAAGGGCAGATATAATCATTTTGAATTTGCTTTGGCTCCTGACAATATTTTTATTTACACTGATATATTTCACCCCATCAGGTTTTTTAAAATGAGTCATGCGCATTGTAGCAAAGAATACAAACATACAAAACAAAGAACCTCAAGAGTGATTGAATATAGTGACTGAGATGAATTACTGTTCCAAAAAATAACCTTAAACTATGCTGACAATTATTACATGAAAAATTATCTGTTTTCAAAATGTTTTTTGTTGTTGTTCATAGCTAAGATTAAGAGAAAAGCTGTTGGTATATGAAATTTTGATTACTAACATTTCATATTTTTTAAACCTTGAACAAAACTCTATGCCTTGTTTGTGTCATGCAGATATTGATGAGTGTTCCATGTTCCGTAATCTTTGTGTCCATGGTCGTTGTGAGAACATCTTTGGAATGTTCCGATGCAACTGTGATCAGGGTTACAAATTGGATGGATCTGGTGGAAACTGTACTGGTAAGATTGGAATTTATTCTGTTGGGTCACAATTTTCAATGGGTTACAAAAATATTATGGGTAGAACAGACATTTTCATTAAATGGATTTACAGATGAAGATACTTGATGAATATTCGTATATTTTTTTCTGTGTCATGAATATTCTTTTAGAGCAATCATCAAATCAAATTCACAATGAAAATATGAACATCGAGGTTGTGGTATTTGTAAACTTTGTGCATTCAAACCCCTGCAAAATAATTTACATATTAAAATTGAAAATTGTTTTTTTTCAAGTTCGATACATTCTGCTACTTTATCTCCTTCAGATATCGATGAATGTGAGAATGCAGACAATTGTGAGTACGGAACATGCGTCAACCAACAGGGTAGCTATGTTTGTCAGTGTCCAAGAAACTACGAGAGCAATCCGACTGGAACAGGCTGTGTTGGTAAGAGGATTCAAACAAGATACGAATCTGGATAGGCAACAGATATGAAATTATTTGCAAAATTTGCCATGTCAAATGAGGCTGTATAAATAAGTAGCTGGAATGTCAGGAAATGTTCTTTATTTGTAATTATTTTTTATTAGTCTTTATTACCAGGTCAGCACATGACTTTAAAAAAAACAGATGACAGATCACCAAACTAATGTACATATGTGGCAACAATATATTATCCCATTTTTATACATTTTTATACATTTTTGTACATCCAAAACTTTAAAGATAATCACATTTTTTATTGCTATACTTTAGTTTTTGCATAATGTTTTGTATGGATTTTCAAACCAAGTATCAGTATTTTTGAATGCTTTCTAAGATTAGTGTAATCTTTGAATACAGACAAGCGTGTTGGCTCATGCTACATGGATGTGCCTCCTGGTCGTTCTGGACGCAGTGGAGTGTGTAATGATAAGATTGCTGAGGATGTGTCAAGAGCAACGTGTTGTTGTACCGTGGGAGAGGGATGGGGAGAAGTCATTGGGTTCTGTGAATCTTGCCCCCAAAATGGAACAGGTAGGTAACAAATTTCAATATGATCATTTGCACACAGCTTCATCATATAACCACAATATTGATTGAACGATTACTTGGTCACTAGCAATTCATGTTAGAATTGGATATTGAATTCATTTTAATTTATAGTTTGAAGTGGCAGTGAATCTCTGAGGCTATTTACTTTCTGTTTTTATTCCAAGTAATAAGAATTACTTTACGTAAACTCAATCAAAATGCAGCAGGTCGTTACTTTTCGCAGCATTAACAAGTAGTTTGACTCCTAACAGGTTTGCTGTACTGCTATCGCAGTAGTCGTCCTTTTTATATTCATACCAAATGAGTGTTATAAGAACCATGAGAGAAAATGAATGTAATTGAAATAAAAATTGTATTTACATTGAACCCCATTGTTTGATTTCTTGTCCTGACTAATTTGTTTGTATTCTCTCATTTATCTAAAGCTGAAATTGACACCCTCTGCCCAGGGGGTCCAGGATTCAAACCAAATTTGGTGACCTTGGTGCTGGAAGGTAAATACACAATCTTTTCAAACTGTTTTGTTGTTTTTGTCGTTGTTGTTGTTATAGCAACATTTAAAAGAAGTTTCGTAGAAGATTGGTTCACTTCCTGATTTTTATTTGTAATCTTAAATATTGTCTGTAACACAAATTCCATTAATCACTTTTGACAAACTAAATTTCTAAAGATGGTTATGCACCGACTTTGTTATGGCATTCTTGTCATAGGATTCCTCATCCATAAAATGTTGTTTTCCATGGTTGAACTCGAAACAAGTAGACTTGCTCCATTTTAAAGAAATTGCGAATGTATTTCATCACCTATTAATTTTCTCTTCACAATAACATAAAACACATTTTATTTCAGCTTTTGTTACATTAGTTATATGACAAATTCCACATGTCTTCTTCCACCCTTTAGAAATCTGTTTGTGAAAATCAAAATACTGGTGACTAAAATGTAATCTTATGTTTTCAGATATTGACGAGTGTGAAGAGATTGAAGGCTTGTGTGAAGATGGCCAGTGTCAGAATACCTTTGGTTCATATACGTGTACCTGTCCAGCAGGGTACAGACTAGATCCCTTCAGGAAACGATGTGCTGGTTGGTTGAATACATTTTTTTATTTACAGTTCCAATTTGTTCCTTCTGAAAATCTTTATCTATTGATGAAATATTCCTTAGACTATTCGATTGCCTCAAAGGCAAAAAGTGCGCAATGAACACATTCCAAGAATATTTTATATTTAAAAAATAGAATAAGAAATAGATGATGATGGATATGTGATTTTGTGTTTCAGATATTGATGAATGTGCAGAGGACTCCTACCGCTGTGGTGTTGGTCGCTGTGTGAACACAGACGGCAGCTACCAATGTGTCTGTCCTGATGGTTATATTCTCATGGATGATGGGGAGACTTGCATGGGTAAGGCAAATATTTATTTTATCTCATGGACACCTATTTGATTACCTTGTCTCTATCTATCCCCCCCCCTCTCTCTCTCTCTCTCTCTCTCTCTCTCTCTCTCTCTCTCT
>JARFNW010023546.1:0-14774 GCA_031763155.1 Dirona albolineata | reverse complement strand
TGTGAGAGAGAGAGAGAGAGAGAGAGAGAGAGAGAGAGAGAGAGGAGAGAGAGAGAGAGGGGGGGGGGGGGTATTGGCACCACGCATTGCTAAGCTGCAAAATTTGGCCATTGGCGCCGACATGGAGTGTTCGGTTGGTATCGTCTGTCGGTAGTCATATTTCACACTTAGTTATTTTGCTATTGCTCTTCTGTTTTACAAACATAGAGGCAAAACCTTTCTATTAATGTCGTCTTCCAAGAAGCTGTTACAAAAATAATAATACGGTAAGGCCTATCTCAGCAAGAGACATTTGATTTGATTCGACCCTTAGGTGGCAGATGGAAAGTTTTGCAATAATATTATTTCCCTCCTGCGATTGATAAAGTATATATACTCTATATTATCTAATCGTTTTTGCATTGACGCCAATCTTGGTTTGTGATACAAATCGCTTCCCTTAGTAGATTTTGAACTGTTTTTGTTTTGTTTTAAAAAACAAAAACAATACCAGGTGGTATTGTTTTCCTACAAAGTTTATACTATTGTTCGGAATATTAGTATCAGAAAACTTTCTCAGATAGCCCTCATCCTTTGTGGGGAATACTTAATCTGTTCTTAAAATAACTTTCCTTACTGTCTGTGGGAATAAACGAATCAGACGTTAAACATTTCAATGAAACTTGAAAAGGGCAAGATCTAGTTTATCATTATCTGGATATGACTTGGGACTCGGCTCGTGTTTTGTTTTGTTTTGATGAATTGATTTATTTATCTATTATTTTGTGAGATGGGTGCACCCTAGTATGACAATTAGGGCGAAAAAGTTATTCACGGCACACCGATTATCACAACCGGAACTTCCTGTAACGGGGGACGCTTTGAGAAGTAAACATCCGTTTATTCACGGACTTGCCTTAAAATTCAACGGAAGCATCATTAATTGAAGGATATTGTTATTCAAGATTGAGGTTTACAACTATGTTTTAATAGTATTTGTCATCTAGTACCACCTTCAATCTGATGGAGTAGCATGTCATGGCTTTTTTTGTGCCTCTCGTACCAAAATTAGAATGAATTGCGAAGAACTAGAGACTGAACTGAAATCTGAAACCATTATTAGGGCCATTATTCATTATTAATATAATCGGCATCGGGCATAGGTATAATAATAATATTAATATATTTTTATATACCTTAGTCATATAGACCATGTAAGATAAGTTAAGTCCTTATTGGAACTTTGTTTTATATTTTTGAGAGTAGAGAAAGTCACGGCAACGTTTGACGTTTGTGACTTTGACTTTGTGCATTCTTTCTGAATCTGAAATGCCCAGGCCTTCAATTTTTATATTAAATGGATTCTCGTAGTTTCTGCAGTCAATACCAAAAATGATGGTATTGATATCAAATAATTATGTGATATAATGCTAGCTAAACTATCATGTTTGATAAGGATAAGATGGGTGCTCAGAGGCAAATAAAGTGTTGAGTAATGAAAAATAGCACGTTAAACTTAACTTTGCATATTTTTCACTTCTTGATTTCAAAGCTTGATTGTCTTTGTATGTTTTATAATAATGAAATGTTAGTCATATGGAAATTCGTCTAAGTGTACGATATACATAATATATATGTACATATATAATTCTTTTGTTTCAGACTATTCCTTAGTTTTTTTTGGATAAGTTTCCTGAAATGCAGGCAGAATAATGTCTTACGGAAAACCTGATAATGTTGGTGAGTCTTGGTTTGATATATTTAGTAGTAACGTGATGTTTATGTGTATGAAAAGTGGAAATTCTAAAGATAGGTGTTCAGTTTTAGATAAGTTGTTTTTTTATTTTTTAAAGTTTTAAGATGTCCCCAAATACTAAAATGGAGAAAACACGATGCAATATAAGCATAAAAACTATGCATCTTGCAGAACAAAAATGGAAGAAAATCTAAGCTTTTAACAAAGGTGATTTGTTTGAATTAAGTACTTGAACAAGATCCCTTCCACATACATGTATATCTTGTAATTATTTCACAGATAGCCTAGTTCAACGCATGACCAATGGATTAGGGAGTAACAAGTATAAGTCGGTTGACTATGATCGCTTGAAAGCAGCCGTGTCAGAAAAGAGGTTTGGGTCAATCAAGACTTCCATGAAAGTTGCGAAGATCGAACAGTTGTCTCACCAACACAGAGAAAATACCATTCTGAAACAGCATCAATTGGTATGGCATAAAGAGTTTCTTCGATTACAGCATTTGAGAAAAAAGGTAAATCGTAGATTTTAAATTTATTGTTTGTTTCTATACATTTTTCATGAATGCAATTATTAGACCAGCCACATGTCCAGCTTATAATGCAACAATTTCTACTTGAAATCCCGACACATGGTGAAAAGATCTGAATCCTCATTCACACACCCTGACCACCAGAAGAACTCAGTCGATTAGCAGTCAAAGCACAACAGGGTTCAGTCCACTTTGCCAGTATAACTTTTTAAAATCAGATTTTGACCAATAAATTGTTTTATGTGACTGTAGCTACAAAAACTGGGGTAGATGGTGGTGGTTGCTAAAAGCCATAATATCGATATCAAAATTTACCTATTTTCTATTTTCTTAGTGTTTGTTGTGCTCAAAATGTCCACAAATTTAGAGCGTAATCAAAAGCCTTCTGCTGTATTAATCCATACATTTATTTTGTGAGTGAGTAAGATTCAATGAATATAGTTTGATAACTGACCATTTTTTTTCTGTCTTCCTGTTGTAACAATTTTCAGTCTCAGTCTGAAGTTGAAACTCATATGAGAAATAACAGGGACACTGAGATTGGCTATCAGATGTACAACGACTTTGACTACTGTGAAGCTGGGCTTTCATCTGATTTTGATGCATTTAAAAAAGCAACAGCTGACCCAGTATGGAATTTAAGGTCTGGAATTACAGATTATCTATTTTATGTGCAAGCAAAATGTTTTCTTTTTTACTGAAAATATACTACTCACTTTGTCGTTGCTTGTTGGAAAATAAGGTATTTAAGAATGTATAATTTATTCTAAAGATGCAATTTTTTTAAAATCATGAGAGGTCAAATCGGATGTGCTTGTGATATTCAGCACCAAAATTCCTATCCACAAAACCTTTAAGTGTACGTTTTTTTACCTGATATTGATGTGCTACTTTTTGTAATGGTGATTGAAGAAAATTTGCAACATCCATCTTGGTTGGATTGTGGGAGCCTACACATGTGTTTTCATTTTTTGCATGAAAATGTTTGGAGAGAATGATGCCTCATCCAAAAAACTGTTCATCAACAAAAATTGTATATAACCCTTTTAACAATCACATCCGATGTGCAATTTCATAGATGAAATAGGTATATTTTGGTAGAACAAACGAATAAATGTTTTGTATCAAAATGAAATATGAATTAATTTCTTTGATGGTGCAGCATTGCTATTAATTTATGATTTTATGTATAATCTTTATTGTTAAAATGTAATTGTAGTTTTTATTTCATGTTGTGTTTTGTTTTATTTGCTTTTACTACATAAGTAATGTCAGGACCTGTTCTATGCTCAGCCTCTGACATCATCAGGCATTATGCCCAAACTTCTAATCATGGCTGAATCTGGAAAATCATTGGGGCCTAATATTTAAAACCAGCAGGTTTTCTGCCCACTTTGTCCAAATTCCTTTAATTGGCCTTGAACAACTCATTGGATGTGCTTCACCATGACCAACACAAGCTTTCATGTTTGTTACCCTCAGCTATGAAGAAACTATGGGAATTTGGCACTGAGGTGTGTTTTTAATTTAATTTGTTTCATAAATATGAACTCTTGTAATCACAGGGATGATTTGAGGTACTGGTTGACTGAAAATAGAGAAGAGTTGAGGCTTGGTTCACCAGATATATTGGAGAACTACCATGAAATTAGAAGCACTGTTGACCATGTCAAAGGTCAGCAAGAGGACATCATGCAAAAGTTGCATCATGAGCAAAAATGTTTGGAAGAGGAGCTGAGATCGGGTAAAGCCTTAAGGACAAAAATTATTTCCTCAAAACTTTATATCATTTATAATATAAGAGGTCACAAATGATATCCATGCGGGTAACAATATTGCACCCCTGTTTTACCCATTATTAGTAACATTTTACTAGAATCTATGATATAACATAGGTTTTCTCATAATTTTTATAACAATTTAGAACTTCAATAACATTTAAGGATAATTATGATCTGGATTCATATGTTATTATTTTTTTTGTTTTAACCATTTACAATTTGACTTTTTTTATGTCTCTTATAACTTTTATGAATGAGTGTTAAAAAAGTAATTGTGTTTACCCATAAGAAATACAATGCTTTACATTACTGGGGACCATTGAAATTTTGTGGATGCCTGAGAATGTCGACACATTATTAGTGCTGATTGAGGAACAAGTTGGGGTTTTCAATGTTAGGAGAATGAAAATATATAAGTGTTGTCAATATACATCAACTTTTAACCCTTAACTTGACATTGCTTTTTTCTGCATTCGGCTTTCTCCGAGCTACGTCCAAATTGTGTTTTCATGAAAGACATTTATCCCTTAGATGCTCTTCTTGAATTGTGTCCCCCTGTGTTAGAGAAACATGTCGTTGTTTTGGGAGGTGTTCCGCATGAGGCTTTGGAGCTTGAATGTCCAGACATCAGACTCAAGTCAAAAGTGTTAAAAGAATTCATTTTTCTTGATGAGAGATATGAAAATCTGATTGAAGAACTTGAAAACAGACATGCACTTGCCTTGAGGTGATTACATTTGTGTAATATGTGTTTGTGTATACTATATGAACTATATTTCTCTCAATATGACAATGATAAAATGATTTTAATGAGACCCATAAAGGATATATATACTTCATGCTTTGTGATGTGACATGTCATGTTTTTAAAATATTCAATACTCTTGATCACTTATTTAAAGACAATTTAAGCATTAATTTCATTTAAATTATTTTGTTGTCTGTTGAGCGTTAAGACTTGCAGTATGTTGTTTTGTATTTGGAATTGCGTATCATCGCTTCAACAATGCCTTCTTATTAATGTTATTCATGAAAATTAACAGGGTGAACATAATATCTTAAGCTTTGAGGCATTGCACTTTCAACTGAATCATAGTGATTCCCTGATGTTTAACTGAATTCCTAAAATCAAACTTTGAAACTTTTTCGACAATGAATAAATTATTGATGATTTAATTACTTTTTTTCTCTAAAGCTGTGACCAATGTGGAGGTTGGGACGAGGATCAACATTTTGAGTTTGTTGCAATCCATGATCAGTATCCTAGAGAGCTGCCAAACAGACGAACCCTTTTGTTTAACAGACTGAAAAGACATTTGCCAAAGAAGAGCAGATCTAACTTGGTAAAGACCAACAACTTTCTTTGAAACAGTGACATAATGTACTCATACTAGATGTCAGTAATGCATTTTTAACATACCATTATATCTCTACAAAGCGCATGGATCCGGAACATTTATTATCCATTTTCATATTCAATCATTCATGTATTAGCTATTTGCAGGGTTTTTAAAAATACATAAAATGTTAATTCATCTTCTCATTCGTTCATTAAAGAAATTTATTAAAATATTTATATTCATTTTTCCTCATTTAATTTCTAGTCAGATCATGAAGATTGGTGGATGGACTACAAGTATTACCATGAGAGACTGAAAGGCATTTACTCGGATTGGGCAAGAGACAGAAGAGAGCTCATGACAAAAACTAGATCTATTTTTGCAGAGATGGCCTTATCTCACGAGCTGGAAGAAGTTCGTACTGAATATTATGAGAGACAGCGTCAACTTTGTGACATGCTCTCTGAAAAGGTATGTATCATAACTATATTTCAACTAATGTTAATTGTTCAAAATGTAAAAAAAAGAAATAAATTTTTATAAATTTCACACTTACTCTTTACTTGATTTCATTTCAATTTTATATCAATTTTTTATCTGTTTTGTTATCTTTGCCAATTGTTTTGTTTCAGTTCCATGTCCAGTGCACAATGCCCAGAGTTCTCTCATGCAAACAGAGACCCGAAATTAAAAGTTGAAAGAAAACACGGCACCTGAGCACAATAAATTATTGATCAAGATTTTGATGTAGGTGGCTGAGTAGTTTATCTACTCGACCCAAGACTGAGAGGTGATGAGTTCAAAGCCTGACTGAAGTTACCGATGTTGACTCCTTGGGAAAGAATCTTTTTTAAAGTTTCTCACTCGACTCATGTGTGAATGAGTACCCAGCTACTGCAGAAAAAGATAATGTCAGTGTGTCGGTATGACGAGCCTAACAGGCTGTTTTACTGCACGCTCCCCGTGCCCATGGGACAACATAACATAGTTTTGATCAGACAGCAGTTTTCTGTTGCTTTTGCGTTTATACTTCTCAACTATAAATAATGCTGATTGAATATTTCCACTAGGTTATTGTATGTAATTTGAACATGAAAAACTGTTTCAGGTTGATGACTGGAGAAGGAAGAAAGAGGAAGCAATGCAGATACAGGCTACACTGAATGAAGAGAGACAGAAGCTTAATGAAGAAAGAATGGCGTTGGAAAAGGAAGCAGAGCAAAAGAAGAGGAAAAAGGAAAAAGAAACGGTTTGTTTTATAGTTTCCTATGTTCATCTGTTTGACAGAATTTGAGTTGAGTTGAGTAAAACCGATTTTTAAAAATATTATTGTGGCACCTAAAAAACCGGGCTTTGTTATTATTGCTGTCATGAAACTGAGTTTTAAAAATTATTTTTTACAGCTAACTGTTGAAAATTGTGCAACAGAGAGATTTCATAAAAGTCTTATTTTTCATCTTAGCGATGAGGAAAGTAGGGTCAGCTTTGTTTCCCTGAATGCTCGGGTTTAAAGATCATTTGGGCTACAGTAGAGCACAGTGATGTTCGTGGATAAGGGCTATATAAGTGCTATTCATACTAATACTTTATTAGAATAGTGTGAGGCTACTCTTCAGGAGACGTCAAAAGGGATTGGTATATCAGAAGTTTGACTTAATGAAATGCATACTGAGCGTTTAAAATCGGAAAAAGACCTGCAATATTTAAGAGCGGCAGCTCAAAACCACAAAGGGTGGAGATGGCTCACACGAGAGATTAAAGAAGCAGCCAAGGCGTCTCAGTCTGTAAAATAAGACGCGAACGGCCATAAGAGAGAGAGATACTGAGCGTTTACACTTTTCAATTCCTTATAGCTAAAGAATGTTTGATTTAGATTTTTATGAAAATGGTATCAAATGAAAGACAAGTAGACTAGAAAACAACTATTGCATATTGATATCATGACTACCAACTTAACAAATGGAGAAATTCAAAGTATAATTATGTCTTAGTGATCTAATTATCAGAGCACTTTGCAAGCAGGAATGTGAATCTTTTAGTGAGGGATATTTGAGTAGCATTTTGAGTAAACAAAGCATGCATTTATTCTGAATTTGGGCAGATTGGTGGTGTCTTAGGGTTTTGCCTATTATATCTATGAGCGATCAAAGAGCTAAGCAATATACTTATTTTGTATTCTCTCATACAAAATCTGTGTCATAATTAGTCTTCCCAACTCCATTTTTGACATAAAAACTTTTGATTTTATTTTTCTTATAGTTATAATATACAAGAGAAAGTTGTGATGTTCTCAGAAACAAATCGTTGTTCTTTGTGACAAATTAACTGTTCGATGGAAATTAATCAATTTATAACTGAGGGCAAGAGCATTGGTTATTTATATATTAACTTGATCCCCTGTGTTGAAACATTTAAAACTCATTTGATTTGATCAGATTGACAAGTTCAAAGCAGAAAAGGAACAAAAGATAAAGGAACTTGAGGAAGAAGCTGAAAAACGATTGCAACAGTTGCATGAGGAAATGGCGGAGCAAGCTGTTTTTGACAGAGAAAGAATTAGGTTCAGGTAAATCATTCATTGCACACTGCAATTTTTATTTTATGGTTTATCTTTAAAATTATTTTTATTCACATTTTGTTGGTGTGAAATGGTCTAATAATAAGAAAAACCAGTAATGGAAATTATAAATTTTGATGACTAATGTTAAATTTAAGTATAAGAGCTAATTATTAAACGTGAGAAATAATTATTAAAAAAGACGCATGTAGATAGTTTAGATGAATTATGAAATAAAACTACACTTCATGACTTCAGTCACAATTATACATCACAGTTTTGTTTTGAAATCTGTACGTCCAAACTTTTTTGTCTTTCTAAAAGGGAAACACAGCTGGTTCAAAAATTGGAAGAGAGGGAAAAATTGAAGGATGTGAAGTTGAAGGAAGAAGGGGAAAAGGAAGCAAGACTGGAAAAACTGAGAGAACAAGTAAGAACAAACAGAGCGAAATATTATATAATGTGGATCTCTGTGACGTAAGCTGAATGAAGAGCAGGTAGTTGAAGTCTTTAAATGTCTTGCATCATGTTGGAAAAAAACTGTCATATTACTTAATTTAATGTTTAGAATGTGTTTGGTGATTTTCAGTGATATATTTGATGTGGACATTAAATCTAACCAGCCTGTTAACAAATATAATGTAACAAATTTCAATTTATAGTAACAAAGATTGATGAGACGAAAAGATGAGATAAGATCAAATATAACTTTATTGCTCAAAACAATCACATTTTCATTAAGATACATGATTTTTAAACAACAACCACTTAGTCTGAAATTCACCATTTTACCTGATTTTTAAACAACAACCACTTAGTCTGAAATTCACCATTTCCATCATACTGTTATTAGTATTATCTTCCTTCCTCGCAGTCACTCCATGGATCAAAACAATATCATGGTAAAACTGGTTCATGTTTTTCTCCGTTCACTTCTTCTTGCAGGTTCGAGTGATAGCCGAGATGGATCCCATTAGAACAAAGCAAGGCACAAAGGTAAATACCACATTCTTTCTTTATCAAAACATTGACAGATAAACGGAGTCCTGCTGAAGCTAATGGTATGGTAATAGACGAAGAAGGAATGTGTGAGAATTTAATTGTCCCTCTTTATTTCGTTGCTTATATATATATTTTATTTTTATTTTTGGAAGCTGCTCACACATTCCTTCTTTTTCTTTATCACAACATGTACCTTTTGATTTGTAGGTTAATTCTACATTTATCATAATTTATGGAGCATATTTCTCACTATCAAGCTATACATGTAAAACAGTAAATCAATCATGTGAAGAAATTCAATTGAATGAAATCCAATTTCAATGAGAGGAAGAACATTTTAAAGTGATTGAAAGACATAAGTATCTGTTTTAAATATATGCAGCCAATAATTTGTCACTTTGTAAAAGAAAAATGGTAATATCCAGTGTAATTTGATTTTGATTATTCAAATGCCATTTAATACAAATGGACTTTATTTAACTGAGAGTTACCAATAACTTCATATAAATGCACACACATGATTATTAATCATGAAACTATATGATCATACTTTTTACTTTTGAAATGTTGGTAACATTGTGATGATGTGTAACATTGTTTAAAAAATTTTTATTTACAATCAAAGGCATGGGAGGCCCATCACAAGGAAGAGGAAGGCGAGGAGGCCCAGATGCTACGGCCCCTGTTTGAAGTGCATGGATATGTGTCAAAACAGGTACGATATTAAAAAAGAAAATGCTCTAATACAACTTTTAATCAAATGTAATAGAAAATATTAATTAGATAGACCCCTAAAAAATGGTCAATGCTTGGAACAGCTGGAATGATTTTGAAAAATTGTTACTTTGATGTTCTTGGACTCGTACCAAAATTAGTTTCAGAATTATCGTTTTCAGAGCACACATTACTGAGTGTAGCTCTCCAACTTATGACACAATGGTGTACCAATGGATAAGTGTTTATCACTAGCATGAAAGACACTGAGTTTGCACCCCACCAGAAACAGTTGTTTTACTGATGAAGTTTTGACAAAACTCTCAAATAGGGCAAGAAACATGGCAGGAACAAGAACAGAGAAATCCAAATTCCAATGAGATACAATCACGAGTTTAGGGATTTACAGACACCAGCATGTTCATAAATTAATTTGATAGAAACATCATGTTAAATATTAGTCAAATAACATACAAAGCATTTGTGTTTTTAGATGGCATGTAGTGATTTATTCTTATTCCTCTTTCCACATTGCTTTCATAGAGATTTATTCACCTTCCAATAATATTTTACTATGAAATGAATCAATTATGATTCTTAAAAGGCAATGCCAATAATATAATAATATGTATATATATATATATACATTTTTTTTTCTTCTCCAGATTACTTCTGATCCACGAATAAAGTTGGAAAATCGTTTGAGAGAAGCAGGTCTTCACACATCAGACTATGCCAGGACTTTATTAAAAGGAGTCAAACCTCCCACAGTTCCAAGAAAAGACCTAAAAAATACTTTCAATTTTAAACATGACTGATTACTATTCATCCTTTTTTTTTTCTTACAGTGTTCATAATGGTGCAACATTAAATATGATATGTTATGATATCAGCATTTGAGGTAGGGGAAAAGCTGTTGATAATGATTTATATTATATATGCAAAAGAAATGTTTGAATATGTTAATTACAGCTGCTGAACAAATTAGTGGAAATAAATATATTTTCCTATGTGTGAAAATCTGGTATTAAAGTGGATTTTTTAAATTTCTTTTTGTGTTGTTGATGAAATTTTAAAATACTTAAGAAGATTATGAAAATTTTACAAAGTGTCTAGAAATCAAAACGGCAATGCTTTCAGGATATTCAAAACGTGATACATAGGTAACATAATGATAATGTGATAAAAGGTATAGGCCTACATACTGTCAATTTTACAAATATGACAAAAACAAAAAAAAAGCTCAGTGACTTTAATAGAGAGGACAGCTGGCACTACACAGCAACCCTCACTTTTTCCATCAAAACATGGCTGATTATGGTAAGCGCATTTGTGAGTTGCCACAAAGAGTGACACAAGGCGACTTGTTCACTAAAGTTGTGCATTTTTATTGCCTTTACTCTGTACAGACTTGCCACAGGTTGGCCCACTCACTCCAAAGCGTAATGGACGCCAAGGAAGCATTCTTCCCTATATGAGCGGTTGTAGCAATTATATGAAAAAAGTTTAATAATGGAAAAGACTGTCAAATCTTTTGATCTGAGGACATTGTTTATTCTGGTACCCATTTCTATACCTGGGCAATAATATAAATGCATTTGCATACAGATATATAGAGATTCTATCCCTACTTAAAGGTAGTTTACATTCTCAAGCTTTGGTGGGATATAGATTAAATTGTTAAATTAAGATTGATCAGCCTCAGCCAAGCAGGTTTCAATAAGATCTTTCATGCCTCTAGGTAACATCGCTTTTGCTCCTGGCCTTAGTCTTTCAGTAACTCTAAATATAAGGGAATCCTGTGATCCTTGAAGAGCTGGCATTTCATGTTCCCATGAAAACAGGGCTGCATCAGTTGTTGTCATGAATGGATTGATTTCAATAACCCAGATCTTGTCTGTGGATATGGCAAAGAAAGAAATAATTAATATCTTGCCTTTATTTTGTCCACAAGGGTATTGTGTCTTTAGGGTATATTTAGAAAAAATACAGAAATAACCCAAGCATTTGCCACAGTGCAGCACCGTTATGTAGGCAATTTAAGTTGATGTTCTTGCACAAGGAAAAAATGCAATACTGAAAGCCAGACTCAAAACCCCATCATTGGCGTGGTTGAAAGCCGAATCAAAACCCCATCATTGGCGTGGTTTGTGCAATGTCTTAATCCTTACATCCAATAAAGCAGACATTATCGGTACTATATTACTTTTATACATCTCCTTTTCCCACAGAATGTAAGATGAAAAAACAACCCAGGGTGAAATGAAGGTCCCTCTTTAAAGATTGAAATTCATATTATGCATAAAACTAGGTTGAAACATGTTGAGAGAAACCAAAGTTACGATTAAGAGATAGAAAGAAATGTACAACTTTATAATAAGTATGCAATTAGTACAGATTTTAAGATCATTTATCCGCCAGCAGGCCATGTCACTCAACATCCTTCTCAATTCCATGGAGAGCATACAGTAAACCACCCAGTTATCTTTCTCTGCCTGAAGCTGAATATTCATCCAAACCTGAGTTAAGTGAGGAAAATAATATGGGAAAAGGGCCTTTCCCAATGACTTAACATTGATGGCAAAGCCAGGATTTGAAACTGGGATCTCATGATCTCCAGGCCGGCAACCTATCCTCTCAATATCAAGATTGTAAGGGATATTTAACTAACATATAAGTGTCAGTGGAAAGCATGATGACCGTCACTTTGCACTTTGTCTTCTTCACATTACGAAAACTGGGATGAGCACCAGCTCTATGGGACAAAAAGGCTCTGCAGGACTTACTTTTACATTACGATGTCAATAAATCCTTACCATTGTCACAAACAGCAAAGTCAATTATGTAGTTGTGGAGAAATCCTTCCATTTTGGGCTTAATTTGTTCCTTGAAAAATCTTTCAATGATGTTGGCATAATGGGCTTGATTTTGAGCAAGTCTTTCTGAGAAGATGAGGTAGTTGTATTGGGATAGAGCAGTAAGATTTTGATTATAAACAAAACCTCTAAACTCCATATCTATGTCAATGTCAACAAATTGCCTCACCACCCAGTTCTCTCTGAATCTGTCTGGCACTGCAAGAGCCAGTACCAGATCTTGGTAAGTACGCTCGCTTCTCAAGCACATATCAATAACGTCATCAGCTTTTGACACTCTCAGAGATTCAAAGGCAGCTTTCAAAATTGAACAAATTTGAGTGTTTTCAGTTTTCCTTCTTGCTTCACTTTCCTCTAACTGAAATTTCTGGTAGAGTGATTTAAAACGTTTTTGAGCCATAGGTGCATCCTTCGGGCTTCGACATGATAATTTCACAAACACGAAGTCATTTTCATTTTTGATGAATGTATCAATTAGTTGTTGCAGTTTTTCACTCATGCATGAAATTGTCATCTTTTCCTCTTCAGAAATTTTTTCTCGCCACTCAACTTTTGAAATTGATTCATGATCTAAATTTCTAAAATATTTGTCATAAATATTGACAAACAATTGAGCATCCTCTTTTGAAATAGCTAAAAAATTACTTGGAAAAGTGTGGTCTTTCAAGAGATCTAGCCATTCTTCTGTATTGACATCTAAGACTGATTTTTGGTAGTCATCGATTTCAGACTGCTTTAAGAAACCGGCTGTCTTCGGACTCGAATAGTCCCTCACAGGACCTTTTGGCTTTTTCAGTTGTACAGATTTTAGCTGAGCTGAGAGATTCTCCATGACTGGCCGGCCCTTTGAAGTGAAGAACAAATCTATGAGACTGGTGTAGATTTATTCACTTTTTACTTAGTATGATCTGAAAAAAAAGTGGATGTTTATTAAGCATTAGGACCTGGGGGAAAAGGTTCATTACAATATCAATGATCAATCAAATTCATTTTGTCATTATTCTTTTCTAAAATCATCATTATCTAATTAAAGATAGATAGAAGCTATCTCGCCGTCTTATATGTAGGTAATACAGCCCAAGCTTTTTGTTTGCCCTGATTATGTACGCATGCAAAATCAAATAGTGAAAATTATGCTGTCTCGATTTGGGGTAAAAACTGCCATTAAAAGAAAAATGTATAATTGTTTCTAAGCATCTGGAATCACCTTTTTAAAAATCAATTATCAATAAATGATAAATTTAATGTACACATAACACAACCATTCATTTCATGGAGGGCCTACGTGATCTACATAACAAAAGTACCTACCCAAACTACCGTTTCATGTAGACTATAACTATAATAAGAATATAACGAATGGGATGGGGTAAGTGATGAGTAATCTCCCTAAAATAGTATTGGTTAGAATAGCTCGTGCTAGATAAGGCTACCTGAAATGTTACATCTTTTGGGTCAATATGGTGGCTTTAAACATGAATCTTGACCAAATATTTTTTTCAGAATTGGAAAAGATAATTTTAACAACTTTGTCGAAATTCTAAATTTCGACATAATAATGCGAATTTGATAAGTGGACTCACAACCACGCCTACCGCTTACTTCCGGATATAGTTCGATGAAAGCTGACACTGAACGTAAACAACGAAAGAGAAAAGCAATACAATTTGAAGTGAACATGGTATTTATATGTAAATGAATCACCACCAAAATCTTTGGGAAATAAAGAATATTTAGAAGGTTGTGACCTGCTCCCCTCAAAAAGTGAGCTACCAACTCATCAAAGTGAAGAGAGGAGACTGGCTGGGGGGTCGGGAAGTAGATTTTATTTTATAGCAGTCGGTAAAAGTGAAATTAAAATTTCAGAAAAATGGATCTTCAAGAAATTACCAAGCTTTTGAAAACCCAGCTTGCCCATATGCTCATGTCTGTAAGTGTTCATTATAACCCTTTGACCTTCTTTGCTATACCTGTATAACCTCTGACTCTACTTTAGAAATAAGAATTAATAAGTAAAATAATATGTATCTATATAAAGAAACTAAGAAGAAGAATGGACTCTACTCACACATTTCAAAATGCACCACTAAAAAAACCCCCGATGTTTTGAAATCCTGAAACGGAGTGGTTATTCACACAATTGTGCGAATAAGCGTATACAATTATTCGCACAATAAGCGACCGTTCGTTAGAAAAATGGCGGCCTTTCAATGTGGCTCTTGTTTTTCCACATTTCAAG
>JARFNW010023435.1:0-14777 GCA_031763155.1 Dirona albolineata | reverse complement strand
GAGAGAGATAGAGAGAGAGAGAGAGAGAGAGAGAGAGAGAGAGAGAGAGAGAGAGAGAGAGAAGACAGGGAGAGAGAGAGAAAGAGAGAGAAAACGAGAGAGCTGTGATGTAAAGAAAGAAAGAACTGAAATTATTTCAACTTGGAACAAATATGTTGGACAGTTAATGAGAATTTTAGAAGCTGAAAATGGGCGTAAACAGCTGAACAATAGCAGGAAAGCAATCCATTAATTTTAAAAAATAATTTAAATGAAGCTTTTGCCATGTCCAATAAAACTTTGAAGCAAATAACAATTTCAAAAACATATTAAAACAACCATATAATTTGCAGACCAACTGAAAAGTTCTTAAAAATATCCGGTGACTTTGGACTGAAAACAATGACGTGATATGAAACTCACATCTAGATAAATAAAATCCTCACACCTGAATGTAAATATCAATGGGCCGAAATGACAAAAATAAACAAATATGTAGACAACAATCACCAAGTGTTTGTACTCGATCAAAAACACAATCAAGGCAACGATGTGACAAATGACAAACAACGTGATGGGTACAGTGCTCATCGCTTATTAAAAACACCGTTTATGAGAACTCATTGGATGTAACCATGCTTTTCTCAATTGCACGAATTTTTTTTGGGTCTTTATTTTCATCAGAGATAAGAATTGTAACATCGGATATAAGAACAGATTGGATTTTTTTTTTTCTTTCCTCAATTAGAGGATGTTTCTCTCTGTATTTTCATCGGAAATAAGAATGCAACATCGGACATAAGAACACTTTCGAGTTGACTAAATGAAAATTTAGTTGTAATCATTTTTTTTTAAAAGCAACCAAAAAACCACGACAGCTCTGATTCCCACAAAATGGTCCAAACAAAACAACAAAAACAAAAACAAATCAGGAACCTAAGAAACAGAAATCAATGAGAAGTAGTACATGAAGGCAGTGTGCTGAAGCCCCATGTATGTAAATGTAGTCAAGATTCATGTGTCGTGTTGCCTCCCATAATTGACATCAGAAATAACAACACACTGGTTATAAAAACACCTCAGTCTCTGACAGAGAGTGCCCATATAAGTTGTGAGCACTGTTACATGGAATAACTATTTGACTATTGAAACTGATGACTAACACTTAGATCACAGATATTAAACGAAATGATGGGTTTGTACATGTCAAAGGAGTCATTGATTTACATCAATCAATGACGATAATGAGAATGATGATGTTATTGATGATGATGACAAATGTTTAGTGATGTATAACAAAACCGTTAGTGTGACGTTGAAATATATTCTTTGCATTAAATAGTCAATTTCAAACTAATTCAACATATTATATACTGCACGGTCACCATAGAAACACCCACAACATCTAATAAATTTCTTGTAACAATGAGTAAAGTTTCTGATCCCAGACACAGAGAAATACTAGCACTTGCCTTGAGTTGAGCTGTGGAACTGAATTGTTTCTCTTTCTTCCTTTGTGTTTTGGGAGAAACGGCTGTTGCCGCCTTTTTGTCCTTGTCTGTATTTTTCTTAGCCTCTCTCTCCAGCCTCTTGGCCTGTTTGAATTCAACTGAAATGAGAAGAAAAAAAAAGAAGACTTGTTTTGGGAAAGGCATATTTCTGAAATGAGTAGTGATTCATTTTTTTGGTTTATTGAGACTTCAATATTTCTTGATACATATAAAAACTTTTAAAATAATAAAATTGCAAATTTCAGGTGACAAAATGAGTTGTTAACTATTATAATAAACATGAATTGGAACCCAATTGTAGCAAACACAGTTTCTGATTGTTTCTGCGGAAAAGAGGTTTGATTTCATTTAGAGACACAGTCCAAGATTTTCGTAAAATTTCATTGCCGTCACTGTGTTCAAGTTACATCACCTAAGTCAGAAATTTTTTATTCAGGGAAGGGAAACCCTACACCTGCAAGCCACATCCATCCTTCATCCAACCCCACATCCACTCCCACATGCACCCCCATATCCAACCCTACATCCACCCCCACATGCACCCCCATGTCCATCCCATATCCAACCCCACATCCGCCCTGCATCCACCCAGCTTTTTCAAATCTGACCGGCCCATGTACACATAGTAAAAAGCTATGTACACGTATTTCAATATGTATTTCCCATATCTCATCACATTTATGCCCCATTAATTTGACCCACTGTCCACTCATCACTTCACAACCTTGCCCAAGAAGGCGAAACAATTGACTAAACCCTTGCTTTCAAGGATGTAGTATATATAGTATGTATAATAATTTGTGATACGGCCCATTGGATGATTCTCATAAACCAAAACAATAATCACCTTCCTTGGCCCCATTGGGTAATGACCCATAACTTCCATTGGAGGTCTGGTTGTTGGTTTGCCCCATCTCCCCTGCCTTACTTTCTGCCTCCAGCAGTTTCACATTGAACACATCGTCATTTGCACCATGTTCCTAAATCAGTGGATAAAAAAAAGAAACGAAATGAGCGAGGCGTTTTTTTAAAGCTAGAATTCATTGTGTCATAGTGTGTATTATGTTGGTGTTTTTTTATATAATCTGTTCAGATGGAAAGCTGTAATTTAATGCAAATAATAATAACAGTACTGTAATAACAATGATGATGATGATGATGATGATGATGATGATGATGATGATGATGATGATGATAACAACAACAATAATAATATCAATAATAATAATAATAATAATAATAATAATAATAATAATAATAATAATAATAATAATAATAATAATAATAATAATAATGATTTACTCTTCATCTTAACAGGGAAATTCGATTTCGTTTTTAAATACAATTAAACTAACTTTCATTTGTATAACAATATGAGCACCAGAATATACTCACTACTAAAACAATAATTTAAATCAGTATTACAGAAGCATTAATTGAATGATTTCCATGAGCCTGATCTCAGGCAAAACAGCAGACAGAAGGCCATTTGTAGCTAATGCCCCTCACAAGACCCTCCACCCACTACTACATGGTTCAAACACCTTAAGCTGAACTGATGCCAGACCCAGGCTAGTCCCTTAAACAGCTGCACATGGTCAGTCCTGGTCAATCATGACAATAGTGGGGAACGACATGATCTCAACCATCTAGGCTTGACCCTTAAACAGCTGCACATGATTAGTCCTGGTCAATCATGAACGTAGCAGGGACATAACATGGTCTGAACCACCCAGGCTGATCCCTTAAATAGCTGACCATGGTCATGGTCGCAAGAGGTTAAAACATGGTCTCAATCAACAAAGGACAGGAGACTTCAATGAACAATGGAGCAGCTAATAAAATATTACACAGCTTAGAATTGTCTTATAAAAAATGATTCTGTCACATTTCATTTCATTCATAAAAAAATACTACTAATAACATTAGTCAACATCATTTTTATCAATAAAATTGCTAGTAATTACCCAAAGCGCCCATTTAGCTTAACTTTATTGACAATATAACAAGGTAAAAAATAGAATAATGCAAAGTCTTTACGAGAAAAAATATATAAGGATCAACATACTATAAAGAATGAGCAGATACATCAAAGTTATTTATAAGGTAAAGGAGACATAAAATGATAAAGGGATCAAGGATTATACTTTAAACATAAGGTTGTCTTTTTTTACAGGCAGATAGTCAACTATTAATCGGGCAACGGAAAACATTTCTGACAGGAAATTGGAGAGGAAAGCGCACAATGCCATAAAATATTAATTTTTCCATAATGATTTTGAGAGAACAAAAAAAAAAGGATTAGGAAAAGGATGAGAAAGATCCCAGACATAAAAATTCTTTTAAAAATAAAGGAACGCTTGAATCAAAGAAAAGGATCTATAAATGATGTTAATTTCTTAATACTTCCAATCCTTAATCAATACCAAAATCAAAATACATGTCTTAATCATATAACATGCTATAGCCCAACCTCAGACCGGCCATTGGGAAATCGAATTGCGGGATGCGATAATCCAAAAATAAAATCATCAATAGGGATATCTAGTCTATGCTCAGCTCAATGTGAGAACTTAAATGTATCACAACCCGACCAATGAATTGGAAGTCGATATATCACGATAAGAAAAATAACCAAGTAAACATTTATTTTTTTTAATAAGATAAGGGACAATTTAAGTAAATACACTGGAAAACCATGTCCACATTATATGAGCTCATACTTAGTTAAAGTTTAATTCAATATGATAAATTAAATAACATTGATTTTAAACAACTGTCATAAGAAAATACAATGACTGCCTGTTCAATTATTTACGCATTTGTTCAATCCACTGCATCCCTAGAGACGGCATCTTTAAACATCAATATCTCAACACACAATAGCATGAGCTACAACATGTTTAATTTACCACTCAACAAAAGGAAAGGATAAGCTTATACATGACACCAAGGACCCTATGCGCTTAGACTTGGCCATATCATATCTGTATGCATTTATCTCAACCCCCCCCCCCCCCCCTATTCACCAAATGAAAGTTGAACAAATTATCAATCTAAGGCAGGTCTCAGCTGGAGTGTCGTCTTAAAAACCAAAAAGAAGGATTTTGTCACAATCCTGTGTTTTCATAACTGCGTTCCTTAAATTGCTGGATCCTCTACAAATATCTATGAGTGTGATGGGTTCAATGAATGAGTATTGCTTGTATACATAGGATACTGTCCAAAAATTATCTTTAAAAAACTTTCAATCAACCATTGACTACCGTATCTATTATATTGCAACAAGGTCATTCACATTGTGACTCCAATACATATTTTTTTTCAGCAGGGTAACAATGTTTATTGTACGACCATTTGAAGCTGGAAAGATAATTTTTCAAATACCTTGTATAATACATAATATCACAGAATATGTGCATGTATGTCTTATAGAAGAAACATATCAATTGTGCTTCAGTGAACAATTATTTATTCTAAGACCACATCTCATTCTATTTCCAACTATATATGATGTAAAACTACCCACATTTAATTTGACATTTATATATACATGAAATCAATCCTCGGTGATTAAAAGAATAGGCAAAAACAAATATAAAAAGCAGTGAAAAAGAACAAGCAAAAAAGAAATGGGACTTCTGGGCTACATGCAACAGAGATATAGAAACTAAATTTGTGAGAAAATCAAATATCTTTAAAATATAAAAAAGCAACAGTTATGTTTTTAACATAGAAATAAACCCTAAACCACCTAGATTTTTATAAGACTCTTTTGGTATTACCCTAGAAGTTTAATTGTGACAAAAAAATAATGAAAAAATAGAGCAGGTGATAACAAGATTAATCTTTTTCTTTTACAAAAAAAAAATAGGGTGTATTTTACTGATGCAGGAAATGTGTTTGATTGATTGCTACATTGAAAATGAAAACCGCTTCCCAATGTAAACAAAATAAGATGTAGACATTAAAAAAACCCAAAACAAGACAATGGAAAAGTTGATCTTCTTCTCATTGTTACTTTTGTTGACAAAGATCAGGCCAATTCAGATCATGACAGCCTGTAGGCTCATTCCCATTTCATACAAAGATATGATTAAGTCTTGTACAGATAACATTTACATTTTGCATCTTTGGCTACAAAGACCTATATGAGACAATGATTCAATGAATTCAAGTGCCTGGGTCACATGGAAGAAATATTGATGCAAATCATGTCAATGGCAATTTTCGAGCATTTTTGCAGAAAACCCATTATATCATAGTAAGCAGCTTATGGATAAAAGGATAAAATTACTTTTTGAACATATCATATATCAACATCCATATGCAATGTTTGTGGGAGTTATTGTTTGGGATAATCATTGCTTTCCCCTAGTCTGATGGAAGCTGCTGCATCAATTTTAGAATGTTCAAGATTAGTTCAGACCTGTTGCTTTCAAGTTATTTGAACTATTTAACCAAAATGAAACTGCACAAGTCTCAGAAATTATCTGTTCTTGCAAGCAAAGTTGGGTCTCTCCTGAAAAATCTAAAAGATATCAACTTCCACAAACATCGCAAAAGGACAAGGATGTAGGAAAATACAACAACTGAATTCAAATGTGTAGATTTAAATTTAAACAAAAACAAAATCTTTTCATGCAATATGTCAAATTTGAAAGTGCTTTTTAATTTTCAAAAATGGTGCATTGAACTTGAACAAAATGCAATTCCATTGTGTCTGTAAATATGAGGAAAGGATCTATTGAAAAAAAAATATATATATATATAAAATAATGATAATGTTACCTCCTCAACATCTTGGTCATCCTGTACATGAACATTGCACAATGATGAGAGGCTAAAACATTTTGGGTACATCTTGTGTGTAGCTATATAATCTGTTTACAACACATAGTGTGAAGTTCTTAAAGACATGACAAGAATAGCAAAGAAAAACATAATTATACATAACTAATGCACCCTTTTGCATCCACCCCCCCCTCCCACCACCACCACCACCCCCCGAAACAATCAATGCGTCTGTATTTGAAAGCTTTAAATATTTCTAATAATTAATGTGAATTTTTTTTGTATCTACTCGCATTAAAGACAATAAAAGACAAAGTGACCGTTTGCAATATTTGGAGTTTTCAAATGGTGAGGATGCAAAGGGGTAGGTGGAGTCAAAAGTGCCCATTGACTCTGATATAAAAATTGTTCTAATGCATTAACACACCAAAAATGTTACAGACCACAAGACTATCGTGAGTTGTCAACCACTTTACACCAACACAAAAGGCAAATAGTTACTGACGCAAGAATTCTAAACGTACTTTGTGTTTTGCAAAAACATCAAAAGCACAGCAAAGTTTGTGCAACTCATCTGGGGTTACTAAGATACTCTCAATTGAAAAACAACATTTGAATCCCTAGTTTCAACTTCAAAATTGCAATCATTCTTTCTATCTAAATGTGCGATAGTTTTGTTTCTAGGTGAAAAAAGGTAAATGTGTGTTAAAACCATTTCTTGACGCGAAAAAATAAAAAGTAAAAATAATTAAAAGTTCTGAGAAACATTGTATGAGACTGTCTGATTTAAATTGTTTTAATGAAACATTTCCATCATCTTCTTTTTGTAGAGGAAAAGTTTTCCCACACTCATTGATGGACATTCTATTCTAGCGTGTTACGTCACCTGTAACCATTTAATGATAATCATTCACTACCTCTTCATATCAAACTTGTTGGGTTTTTTAACCATGAAATTGTACTATTCATCATGATATTACTTTGATATAGAGAATGACTACGACTAAGACTGTGCGAAAGGGGGAAAACAGAGTGAGCGAAAGAGTATGTGAAAGAATAAGTGTTCCTGTATAATACCAGAGAAAGATCTCTGCTAATACTGATATATAGAACCACCAAATGCGTCTTTTATACCCTATCATTTTTTCAAAACTTGATAAGATAGAAAACTAAATGCATTTTGTAATCTGAATTTCAGAATGTATTACACTGTTCATGCTTTTCGTTGTCTTAAATTCGAAGACCTTGCATTTTCTCTAATTTCTATTCTTTATCTTTTCAATTTACAGGTCTTGCATATATTTCTACACATACTACAAATACAAAGTCTCATACTACAAAATACTATCTTATATTGATGGGAGGATACTACTACACATGCTGTCTACATCTTATCTGCAATGTGTCACATACAAACATTCCTCCTCTAGGTGTATACAAATTGTTTTGTTACCACAAATGAATTGAATGCTTCATTTGAAATGCTTTTTTCAAAAGTAAGAAAATCAGTCCAGTACATGAGCTTCACAAAGAATTTTTGAAATGAGTTGCTATATGTATGACTATTCAGAATGAAATAATGATATTATTTTATTTCTCTACCAGATAAAAGTTGAATCATGTACTTTACCAATTGTAAATAATTCGAGACCACCTTGATAATAGCACAAAATAGAAAAAAATATAAACAAAATATAATCTAGTAGGTGTTGAAATCAACTTAAAGACTTGGATATTTGTAAAGAACTGTCTATTCATTACTTAAACATGTCCAAATTGCTCATCCCTTATTGTCAGATAAAATAGTTACCTACGATGCAATAATTTCAGACTTTTAATAGATTTTTCATAACCACTTTTGAAATAAAGATTCTTGCATTTCATATGAAGCAAAATTCTAAGCGACTTTGTCTAAACTTTCACACTCTCACCACAATACAATGTGCTGACTGGACGCCACAAACAAGTCACAAGCCATCTCCACTACCTACCCTGATCATGGTCTCAACAGACGCAAAGTATTTGCTCCACCAATCTAAGGCATCCATGTCTGGCTCTTCCTCCCCTTCTGCCTCGCCTTTCTTGGGTTTCTTTTTGTTATCAGCTGCTTTCTGTTGCTCTTTCGTTGACGTGTTCTGGAAAGATTAACCATTCCCACAGCATTGGTAGGTAATTGAAAATGTAAAAATAATTTAGCAGTTATCTACAGCCATCTATTTAACAATTGGAAGGACTTTCCTTTTCAACATATTCCTCTTGTTGTATAATAAGTAATGAACTAAATATGGAGGAGCTCATAATACTGCAGATAATAAAAAAGTTATTGAGTTTAACGCCGCTTTCAACACCGCAGGAATATGTTGAAGGTGGCTCCTCTTGTGAAAAGTCAATCGGTGATATGACCTTAGAGTCAGAGTCTTGAAACTCTGAAAGGACTCAATTGAAATTAACAATGAATAATAATTATTGTTTTAAAAAAAACAAAAAACTTATTTCCTTTCATTTCTCATGTGTTATGAACTTTTTTTAAATAAAACAAAAATCACAATGAAACATATTTAACAACGTAGCTATTTCTAAAATGAAGAAGAATTAAGATGGTTATCAGAATGACTGTCACCTACCACATCAATGGTGATGTACTGGTCCCTGTTGATGAGTGGGAGGTTTTCATCTACGTTGATGGCGACATCCTCTGACTTGACAGACACAGGACTCCCTGTCTGGATCACCCTCACACTGTCAATCCCTTTCCCTGGGTTGTGGGAAAGACAAAAAAGAGCTTCATGTTTGAGGAAGGACTGTGTCAATTATATCCAACGATGCATTATTCAAATATAAAATAAAATAAATAATTGTTGATGTCAGGGATCAAGTCTGTGCTTGCAATTGGCTCCCATCATTTGCTTAGCCAACCACAGTAGTCAGATATTTAACCTTTGACCTAATCCATATCCATAGAGTGCTGGTTCCACATTCATTCTTTTAAAGAATACAGCATCAGAATTGATTAAATTGTTCTTATTTTTATTCACAAGATAGCAAGATTAAATGTTGATTTAAAAAACAAAACAATTTGACCGACAGAAATGAAGTATTGAGGAAAGATTTTGATGTCATTCAATACGTTCTATGAGTAGATTGTAACAAGCTATACTTATATTATGACAACTGGCAGGTCTCATATTTCATTTTTTTGTATGGCATTAAACCATCTTCTATTTACTACATCACAATTCTGCAATAATACAAAATACAAAGTCTCTTATATTGGGAGGATACTACTACACATGCTGTTTACATCTTATCTGCAATGTGTCACATACAAACATTCCTCCTCTAGGTGTATACAAATTGTTTTGTTACCACAAATGAATTGAATGCTTCATTTGAAATGCTTTTTTCAAAAGTAAGAAAATCAGTCCAGTTCATGAGCTTCACAAAGAATTTTTGAAATGAGTTGCTATATCTATGACTATTCAGAATGAAATAATTATATTATTTTATTTCTCTACCAGATAATTAGCCTTGCATGACCTAATCCAGAAATATAATACCATTCCTTATTTGAAGTCACAGCTATAGTTTACAATACAAAACTGAGATTTTATGTAAAAGTCTCGAAAATCATTTGAAACAAAATAGAAAGATACCTATATGGTAAACTAACAAAGGAACAGAAAATCAATTGCGGGAATATATCAACTAGTTTCTTACATGGGAAAAGTTTCTGCATAGCTGACTTGGCCTGTTTTGTGGTGGGGATGTATGTGAACTTGTGGATATTGCTGATGACATGAGTACCCACTAGGGTGAAGCGACCAAAGCTGCGACAATCCACACAGCGGATGGTGATAGGAGGGCAGTACAATTCATTTTCAGGAAGTTCCTGGATTGAAGTAATGAATGATGACAAAAATATATATTTATATTCATATTTATAAATAGAATGTGGAGTTTTGTGTGACGAACTGATAGTCCCTTCATCAATCAAATGATATAGTTACTACAAAGCGAGTCATTCTAATATTCCTAATATTTAATCAAGTATGTACTTAACAATGTCTTAGTGTTCTAAACAGACCCTTCAAATTATATATCATCAACACATAAATGCAAGCCTTTTAAATATACTTGTGTTCAAGTATCTAAGATCTCTTTGCATAAGACGGCGACTCATTTGATCTTTCAAAAATTGTTTAATGTGAATCATAATATCATTAGCAGATTTCATATGTTCACGGCAATATTGAGAACGCAAACGAATCTTTGGTTTGGGAGTGGGTCAATCCCAAGAAAGATTCCAAACCATTTGAATTTCACTAATCTAAAATTAACCATTTACTGTACCAGTTCCACTATGATTGTGACTCTTTGGGAACAGCTGTTAACGATTTATTATACCATATCAAGAGATAAAGTGCTTGTATTCCTAAAAGCTGCATTACTTTTCTGAATGTAGCTTTTAAGTGAAAGGATGTTTTTCATTTAAACAATAATTTGAGTAATAAACATATACAAAGATTAAAACAGGTCCACGTCAGAAAAAAGACAATGCATTTCACAACATTGGTCAATCCAATCCAGACCTCATAACAACTGTGCAATAAAAACGAATTACTATAATTGATGTCATTAAGAGAGATAACACAGACACTAAACTTTTTATCAACTCTGTCAAGATATTGAATAGTCATCTTACCACATCGAAGTATTTGACAGGGATATTGAAATTTGGATTCTTCTTGCAGTTTAAGATGATGGAAGAAGTCAGGACGTGCCCAGCGCATTCAATGTCAATCCTTGGATGGTCAACAGACTGTAGCTGGATACGCTTGATGTCTCGGACACCCCAGAAAAGAACCTGACCACATAAAATGAAATTTTAATGGGATAAATAATAATAATAGGCAGATTTATTGTGAGTGACTTCACTTCAGAGAGCTTGAGGTGCGTAACAAATATATCAGCACATTAAGATATTTCATAGACTAGATACATGATGCACCATAATGTAGGGGTATATAAGAATGTAAAATCAGTGATTTTTACACAAGTAGTACGTTGTTAAACATGACTCAATGTATGTCCAATAAGCACAATGGCAGATTAGCAGCAGGTACATGTCATGTCAAAAAGATGAATACACTCATGCGATCAGATCTAGGGAAAAGATCTAAAATGCAGCTTGATATTATTTATATATTGTTTTATTGCATTATCAAAAGCTCCTTCAGATTCAATAAACAATGAAGGATCAATATTATTATGCTTTACGTTTAACATCATTTTTTTTAAAAATGATATGGGGCAGCATCTCTGGTTTATGACATCCATTTGCTATAGTACTTTCACATTCTATGAGAACCTTTCTGGCAGAACTTTGAAATCAATGACAGATCTAAACAAATAAACAACCTCATTCCCTTCAGGATTTAAACCTGTGATCTCAGTATCACAGGCAGGAAACACTGTCCTCCACCAGGAATGCATCCCACAACTGTTCAAGCCCAAAAATACTCTTGTGCTATAAATGACTAATAAAGAACATGTTTTTATTTTACCAAAATAGAATTGATAGTGATGATATAAAAAAAGAACTATCATGAGTACTTCACTTATGTTGTTTAACTTTGATATTTTTATAAGTATAAGTATAAGCATGGTTGTACCTCAATACGATGTTTACT
Source organism: Dirona albolineata (assembly GCA_031763155.1). NCBI lineage: Eukaryota > Metazoa > Mollusca > Gastropoda > Nudibranchia > Dironidae > Dirona > Dirona albolineata. The sequence goes on along the minus strand of JARFNW010023435.1, from coordinate 2,803 downwards.
GAGGATGGGCCGTATACCCTTTGGAACAGGCAGCATGGGTCCCTCGTCCCTGCGATTGATCGCTGCTTCAATTTGTGGAATTTCAGGACTGTCAGACCTTGGTTCCCCGAAAGGAGTCAGCTGATAATGTAAAAATCACATTGATAGAAATGTTTATGGTTTGTGCATCAAAAAGCGAAAAAGATCTGAGAATATACACTTAAAATTATTTTGGAACTTTTATTCATGTGTAATTTTGGTCATATATACATCTCGCATCCCGACATAATGAGTCACATGTCAGGTTTTCTAGATCAGAAAAATAGATTAGTAAACATTTTTTTCAGAGTCAGATATTTGAATATAAAGCATTTTTAAAAGCCAATATCTCATTCCATGAGGAAAAGAATAGCCAAAGCCTGAGGTGAGGCAAGGGACATAATCTAAATATCATTATCTTATCATTATATTATTTAGTTTATGTCCCTTGCCTTAGCTAGGGCTTAGGCTTATCTTTTCCTTTTTTTCAAGTAGTGACAAAAATTGAATGATAATGGGAATAAGCCAAGAAAATCTAGGTTTTTTTGTTCTCAGTTCCCTTTAGATCTGTGATTAAACAGTGTAGGGAGGGACCAACTCTATGTCTGGCCGAGGACAATGTACAAGGCAGAAGGCATCAATATCCAGACCCAGGTAAAACGTATCCAGGTTAAGTGCAAGTCTGTGCCCCACTAGTATACATGGCCTGATACAGAGCTAGAAAATCTATGGATCAAATTTTTAAGGCAAGTAGGGGATCAGCCCACTGTGCCAATAAACCTTTTTTGGTACGAGGAGCAATACACTGTTCAATATTACTCATGTCAGGACCAGACAACATGATTTTGTAGCCTCAGGTGTTCACCCAACAGCTATAGAAACTGTGGAAATTTTACCAATGAGGCAAGAAAAATCAAGGTGAAAGATTTCATATTTATAAACTAATTGATAATCATAAATGAAATATTGTGCAATGTTGCGGTGTAAAACTGATGGTGATTTAAGAAATGACATATTTTTAACATAACAGATTTTTGTGAGATATCTGCTAAATTCCATATAAATAAAATAACAACTTATAATAATAACATAACATACAATGTATGAATAGAAGATTTAAAATGCAAATGTTTTAGTTTACATTTAATCTTTTTTGATGACTCTGTCAAATTGTAAAGAGGATACACCACTGAAAAATAGTTGCAAATGGAGAAAGTTTTCATTAAAAAGTCAATACAAGTTACCGCTATAGTCTTCCTGGCATAGGGAGGTGTCATATATGCAGCTTTCAGGTCACTTTCTTCAAATGGTTTCTGAAATAAATAAAATATAACTTAAATATCAAAATAATCAACAAATCTAGTTTCAATGAGATTTTTAATCTAAAAATGATATTCTAAAATCTAGTGAAAATATATTTCTGTTAATAAAAATAATGAATAGTGACCTAGTTACCCATAACATATTGTGAACCATAACAATAATGTTTGTACTTTCTATGTATTCGATAAATTGAACAAACATCCCTTGACAAAAATACCTGAAGCAATTCAAATGTGGCAAGTAGTTCCCCTGCTCTGTCCAGTCCTCTAAAGATGTCCCACCACTCCAGACGAGGAGGGAATTTGGGGGGGACGTATTCTTCTGTGCTCAATTTCACCACAGGCTTGCACAAAGCACGACCGATGAACTCAGATTTGCCCTGCATGCAGTAGTGGTAGAAAATTAGATGAATTAGGCCAACCCAAAACAAAACAAAACAACGGATAATATAAAATCTGGAATTAAAAAGATTATTGTTTGCCTTACTTTTAGATAAATGTAAAATTTAAGCAATGATTAATTTAATTATGGCAAAACATTTTTGTGCAAAATGAAATCATAATCAAATCTTATGTACAGTGGGTATGTTTTAAAAAGGTTTACTAAAAGTAACAGAGAGAAAACAATCAAGTTTGTCACACAAGATTACTTGAAGTATTACGGAACAAATTATAGCAAATCCCAATTCAAGAATGGATCAGATTCCCCTTATTGTATTATGTTGTATTGTATTGAATGTCTTTAATGATGCCAAAGTAAAATCAAAATGAATTTGACTAAGACCATTAAGATAATTGTATCAACACATACTGTGTGTGTGTAAACAGTAGTGGTAAAAGAAGGTAACTCTCATGATATGAAAATAAAGAAGCTCTGTGTCTGTTTATCTATTTCTTCAATGTGACAATAATGCACCAATCATATTACACGATAGTTATCACACAAAAGTGTGGTAACCAGGAAGAAGTAAGAGAATAAATTTACACATATCAATTTTATATCTAAAAATATTATGAAGACCAAAACTAGAGTGTGCGCTTATTTGGCTAGCTTTCAGTCGACGATTAAGGTATAAGTTTTTCAGTGCGATAAGTTGACCAACTGACCACTTTGTCTTGGTCAAAGACTTCCACTACAATGGTGGGTGGAGAGTTGACTATCTCATCCATCATTCCAAATATGACCACCTCCTTCATCACCAACATCTCGTCCCAGGTGGGACTCAGGGTCTGGTCAATCACCTGAGGAGGGGAACACGGTAAGGTTATATATGAGCACAATGATGGAGATAGCAGTTGGTGTAAGATGAGATAGTTTGACAGTCCTGGATTACAACAAGGAGATACATTTTTTAAATGATAATATAAAATAATATTAATAATAATATAAAATAATAATAATAATAATAATAATAATAATAATAATAATAATAATAATAATAATAATAATAATAATAATAATA
>JARFNW010023324.1:0-14782 GCA_031763155.1 Dirona albolineata | reverse complement strand
CTCTCTCTCTCTCACACACACACACTCTCTCTCTCTCTCACACACACACACACACACACACACACACACACACACACGCACGCACAATCTCGACGTGCCCCTTTGCACCTGTTTTGATTTCCTAACTTCGAACTGTGACTACCTGTTTTCGCCCACCTTTTTGCGTTTTGTGATTTGTGTGTTTATTACGTGAAAAACGTTTTACGTATTTATCCTAATTTGATGACAGCTGACGAAGGGGCGACCCGAAACGCTGCATTTCTTAACAGCTAGCTGTTTTGCACTTGAAGATATACCATTATATCTTTTTTTCATTCATCGCACTTATTGAAAAGAAGGGGTACCGTACCCAGTGTTGCTCTGACACCAAATCACACGAATAGAAAATTGGACAAAACCTGAGGATGCGACATTATGGACCTCCATGACACATTTGGCAAAGATCCCTAAGACTTCAAATTTGCTCGGTCGTCGACATTAATTTCACTTCTATTTTAACCCCCTAGAGCCCAAGAGCAGATTGCATAAATGACAAAAAATCATACCTTCTGAACACAATATTACATCCCAAATGACAAAAACAAATGACAAAATATCATAGACATTGATTTAAAATGTAAATAAAAAAGTTACAGCATTGCCATATCTGCCTTATTGGGCATTGAAATAACAATAAAGCATATTATGTCAGATCTGGAATACTGAGTTCTAGAGGGTTAATCAAATTTGTCACGGAGTTTTACATTTAAATTTCATACTAGTCTAAACCATAATCCGGTTAGGGACCACCCATGAAAGGGCGAAATAGTCTAAATAAGAGTATACAGGGTGTTTCGATACCGTTGACACCCCCCCCCCCCACACACACATACACTTTTCCACCTTGCTAGCCATTCAAACTCAGAATAGACTAAACAAAACATAAGAAATAGGTTCATTTTGACTTACCAAGATTCAAGATTTTATTTGCTTTTAGGCCATGGGCCAAATCAACATTTATTTACATTATTATTGATAAAATACTGCATGTCTGGATACTGTAGGGTGGTAGACATACTAATATATTTTGAAATAAATGTATGACATTTTTGGATTTGAGATTAAAAGTTCGGATTCTGGCTTAAGCTACCGGTGTTGAGTCCTTGGGAAAGACTATTTTCACATTTCACTCACTCGACTCAGATGTGAATGAGTACCCAGCTGGAGGCAGATGAATAATATCCTAGCCAGTGCATCAGTATGATGAGTCTAACAGGCTGCTCGATTGTGTGCATGGGCGTTGTTGATAATGATATCATCAAATGACATCGGTTGTTGGCGGGGGGGAGGGGGGGGATACATGATGTGAAGTCTGAGAGCCTGTACATGTACGGGGATACGGGGATACTGGGATACGGACTCTATCGACACATCTTTATCTTGAACAGATTGAAACACATAATTTGGTACATAGACCCACGTGCATCCCAGCCATGTACTCGTTCCTAGTTTGTTATGAACATCGACACTATTATATGGAATCATTGCATTGAGTTTCCATCCGCTTCATTTCCGGGAAAGTAGTGTTAAATTGCCGTCGCTTTGGTGCAATCCAGTGCACACTTCCCCGTCAAATGCTTGCAATCCGTCTAGAATCAGCAATGAAAACGATAACAAAGCTTGGGAATATTAAAACTGTGGTTTATTTTGTCCCGGAAGTTAAGATGTTATCTAGGTCATCTGATCTATTTGCCCTCATCGCCCTATCTGACACGTAATGGCGCTTTAGTTGTTACTCTAGGGTTATTTACACCAGATGACTTCTTTGGTGTGAGATTGCATTATTGTCCCACAAATCGCTCATTTCCTTTGCAATTTCCCTGATCAAATTTAGAGGAATGCAAAAATATAAAGAGCAAATGGTTTAGCTTCAAGTGTAAAACAATTAACAAAACATAGAACGCTTCGGGTTTCCCCTTCGTCAGCTGACACAAAAGGAAAGTAGGTAAGTTCAAGCTGGTAGTCTCAGGAAAAAAACTGAGTGCTTCGCCTTTTTGTGTTGTATGTTTTATGTTTGTCAGATGACGAAGGGGTAACCCGACGCTTTCTATGTTTTTGTTAATTTTTCTTCAATCAATTTTTTCTTTCATTCCTCTTCTCCGGATTTTTTCTACTTCTGAGAGCCTTTATTCCCTCATCAGATATAGAACTGTCACAAAGCACACGAAAGACGCATGGCAGCTTCAAAGAAAAGCAAATATAAGGGTAAACATTGGTCCTCAATGACTTAGAGCCTTCAGTATCCCAATTCTATGACTTGGTTGTCTCGGCTGCTATCTAATATTTTGGTGCTAGTTGTTTCAGAGCAAGAAAGGACTAATTCAGAAGTTAACAGATAAAGATGAGTTTGTATCCCCGTATCTCCGTGGGCAATGTATGTGTGGACACTAAACTAGTAGTGTCGTTTGGTGTTCACACCTCCAATTGGTTTTCATCCAACCACTGCGTGAAAGCCTCGTCAATCAGATGTGCATTGCCGTTACAGGACAGTGCTGGATTAGGTGTTCCATGTCTTGGTTGATGGCGTTACAGGTCGGACAGGTCAGCAAAGGACGGTATCCCCATCTGTGCAGGTTGACTGCTGTTCTGCCATGCCTGGACCTTATCCCATTACATGACGCCCATTGTTTCCTGTTCAACGTTTTGAAGCCAGGGAGTGGTAGATCCTCGACTAGTTTTCCTACTTTTGGTCTCCTTTCGCTCAATTCCTTCTTCCAAAAAATTCATCAAGTTAAAAAAGTCATTTTTTATGTGTATAATGGCTTCCTTAATTTGAGGCGAGATGTTGATGGCGCCGATTCTACAATTTTTCTGAGTGGGGTGTCGATCCCAAAGCTCTGTAGGCGTTGGTGTTGCCTCTGGGTTGCGTCCTCTCTCCGCAGGTGTGGAGGAGCAATTGCGCTCATCACTGGGAGCCATGACGTTGGCGTTGATTTGAAAGTCCCAGTTATTGTTCTCATCTTGTTAAACACAAAACTCAGAGCATGGAACACATTTTCTTTGAAAGCAAACTGGGACCGACATATTATACTGACACTGATCTAAGAGCCTGCACCCCAAGAGTTATAGATTGGATCCAACACGGGTGCGATACGATATGATGATGATCCTTGCAAGTACAGGCTCACATGCTTTACATCGTTTATCCCGCGGTATGCCGTGTCATTCAAAGACCTCCTCAACTCCCAAATTATCACACATTAGAGAGCAGCCTGATTGGCACATCATACTAGCATTCTAACAAATAACTTCTATGCTTGCTGCCAGGAAAATCGTGTAAATAATAAGAGTCTTTCCCAAGGACTCAGTATCGAGCCTATCGATGTCAGGATTCGAAGTCGATAGCTCCGGAACTTGCGCGGTTGCGTTGCGTTTACCAGCATAACTAATTGTGTCTCGATTGATACCGTGATTGGTAATGGCCAATACATTTTTTAGCCTTTCTCGGATCCACTGATTGAATAGTAAAGCGCCGTGGTGTCTTCACTACGACAACCCTACTTGTTCCCACTAGTATAACAACAGATATACTTTTCCAAAGCAACTACATACTTTGTTTGTATCGTCAAGGCCATCGATAAATTCAGGTCATGAGGTGTTTGTTTGTATTCAGCCATCACTCTCTCATTAATCAATAATTGTGTTTTTCCTTTGCTTTCTTTCTCTTTGTTAGTTTGTTTTCCGATGTTGTTTTGTTAAATGTTCGTTGTTTCCTATTTGTGAGTTTGCTACCATACTGCCCTATCCCACTTGGCAAAAATAGTAATTCAAGCTCTTTGACTGATATAGTCGATGCATATCCCGGTTTCCGTCATGGACAACGGCGGAGAAGCAACGAAAATATTATGTCACCCTCTGGATACGACGCTGGTCTGTCGCCAATTACTTCCCCAGCAATCAGCTGGTACCGAGGCACGAGAGAGACGATAGTAATGATGTTAAGTATATTTCCCAAGGTTAACAACGCACATATGCAATCAGGGCCCGAACACTCACCTCGGACGTAAAATTACAATCAACGTCTTGCCCACTCGACCACAACTCTTCCATCTCATTCCACTCTATATCTCTATATTATTCTTTTTATTAACACCAACCATTGTTTTGGGGTTTTTTTGGTTATCAACGAGTATATAATATTATTGTCTTTCACCAAGACCGTAGTCCAATCTGGCAATCTATTCCTACAACCTAGTCCTGAAGGTTGGAGTCGGATTCAAAACAAATACTATTATAACCAACCCTACACTACACGGTGTTCACTAACACCACCAAGATAGGGCGCCAACCAAAGGCAGATAACTTGATGTTCAAAAAAAGAAAATAAAAGGAACACAACCAAACTTCTTTGGAATACTACAATAAATAATGGAGGAATCTGTAATATTAGCTTCATGTCTATATACCCGACTGGCAAAGATGCTTTGTTTATGAAGAGGAACGACGAAAAGGTTAAGATTGGCCTCAAAAGAGTGGATATCAGACAGGCACCTTGTCGTGTTAATAGGCCATGTTTACCAAGCACGATTTTGATGGCAGCCATATTTTCAACATCGTGTTTCACCGGCAGCGGGAAATGCCAAGTTTAGTTCTTTTCCTGCTATGGAAAACCCAGCGGAAGAAGTCGTTGATAGCGACAACAGTGTTAAGCGGTGCAATTCGTCCCCCAGTCACCGGAACAAAGCGGAGCCAAGGTAAAAGGTCAAACTAGTAGGTAAAGAGTTAAAAGTCTGAAGCGTTGTAACCCCCAACAAAATACAGAAAGAATTATCTTCGTATTTTGGACAATTCGCGTTTTCTTTTCGTTTCATATTTCGTGAAATACTTTTGTCGATTCTAAGCTATTTAATTCTGAGCCACACATAATATAATGAATATTAGCGAATTTTCTTTTTAACGAAGCATTTATTATCTTTGTTCATAAGTCAATGACTGGGCTAAAAGACAAAGCGGTTTAGCACTAGTTTCTGTGTTAACGTTAACAAAAAAATAAATCATAAAATACGCAGTTAGGTCATGCTGGAACATCACGGTTGTGCAAACAAAGTAGGGTGTTGGCATTTCCTACTGATCACATACAAACATCCACTTCGTACTAAATCCGATCCGAGTGCCTTGTCATGTGGTGCAGTTTATTATTGTTGAAGGGGGCCCCGCCACGGAGGACGTCTGTTAGATGTAAACGGAGGGTGAATACATGGTGATGACGCCCCTGACACTTGTCCGAGTACTTGGGTGAAAATATACGCAGTGTATACTGTTAGTAGTAGTAGTGTAGTTCCTCTAGTCTTTCCCTGTTGGTGTCAGGCTAGTTTGAACTATGAACTATGAGCCAAATAATAAATCCTTTCCCTGCTGAGTGTGAGTCAAGCAGGTACCTGTTTATTGTTTCTTTATATTGTGACTATTACTTACCTACTCTTCTTAATGGTACTCTGAACATCATATTATTTAAATACTGTCAAAAGTTAACTATCGAATAAAATATAAAATAAGTGTTTTGTAGATCATATTTAGATGGTGGCCTCGGTGACCAAAGTGGGTAGACTACTCGCCTTAAGCCCCAGGGGTTCCGCGTTCGAATCCTGGCTGAAACTACCGATGTTGAGTCCATGGGAAAGGCTCTTTATACATTGATCCTCAAGCCACTCAGGTGTGGATTAGCACCCAGCAACAGGCAAAGAAGTATAGTGTCAGTATGTTAATATGATGAGTCTAATAGGCTGCCCTACTGTATGCTCCCAATAGGAGTTGAGAGAGACAATATTGCACTTCACGGCCTGCTGGGGGATAATACATGGTATAAAGTATGTGAGCCTGAGCATGCGTGGGGATGCGAGCCTTAAACCCATCTTTATCTTAGCTTTATGTATTTGAGTGATGACTTAGCGACTCTTTGCCGTGTCCTCAGCAGGGTGGTCTAACGTTGCGACCTCGGCTTGTTTTACTTTATCTCAGTAGTGACTGAATGCCACATTTGGCAGTCCTTGGCTATCGTTCTTATAATAATATGACATCATGACCTGACATGTGGATTTGAATCCCACTCTTAACTATCACAAATATAAGAAAAAGTATGACCACAGCAAATAATAAATAAATACTCATTGCTAGATCTGTAGACTGACGTCTTCATGTCTGTTGCCCATGAGTAAACATTTACCCCCGTCGATTTTTACTGGCTGTAGTTATCAAGGCTATACTTTTTCTTATTTAATTGTTTGTTGATCAATCTTAACGAAGCTAATGGTGAGCTACATGACCAGTGAAAAATATTGGCCTGGTCACCCCCTTGTGTTAAGTCCCAGCTGTGTCCAGCCTTGTGAGATGATCGATGACACGGATCTGCATACAGGACGGATTTACGGAATAAAAGTTATTAGATAACGAGAAAAAACCCAAACATGATGAGCAATGATATCTTGACTATTGATAAACCACATAAATATATGGTTCTAATTTCATTAGGATGTAAGCAAAATGTAAAATGGCTGCTGTCGCCATAGCAACCACAGGAGAGTCTGCGTTCTATACCATAAGTTAATCAAACAGATGTATAACTCTATCCAGTTGTTGAAATGAGATAATGTAATAAATATGTAAAGAAATTGAGACTCTGATAGACATCCTACCATTAAAATAAAAGCGGATGTATGCGATAATTGTTAAGGCTTGACCATCGGGTCACACACAAACCATTCAATCCATGACGGGATGTCCTCGACCGAATGTTTGACCAAACACTGGACGACGGCGCCTGTACAAATGACCAAGTTTGTCCGAATAAGTGGCCGGAGTAACAGTATGATGAGGTGTCGGCGGCGGCAGGTCGAATCAGCGACTTCATGATAATCGCCAACATTGGGTAAGTATTCTGCGGATAAGACATTTGTGCAATCAGTGAATCACTATAATCACGTCATGTTTTGAGTAGAATTCAATGTTAAAAGATGTCAAGTAGGATTGTGCCAAAATGTGCTATCAGTTTAGGTAGGGACTGTGAATACCCGACCCTGATGGTGAAATGTCATATTTGCGGCGTGTAAGACGAACAAGAGAATAAACACAGGAATTTACTTTATCCAGTTGTGTTTATTTCATTGGACTGCGGTTAAGATCACAAACGACATGATTATTGCAAGTACCCTTGATGATAGAATTAGGATAGCATAATCATACTACTTACTTTTTTACTTACTCCATCGACTTATAGTCGGATGTGCATGACCTCTTTCTTCCATATTACATTTATCTGTCCTTCATTGTTGTAGGAAACTCTTCTCATAATCATAGGATATAATATTATATATTGGTGATGATAAATTAATACGGTAAATAATGTAGCCGAAGAATATCCTTTAACCCTTTAACGGCGAAGGGGATTCTACAACAACCTTCAAACGTATATTATAATAACTATTCTTATTCTCTAACCTATTTTGAAAGATAAAGTCTTAGTGATGTCTATAGTCAAGTGAAAGTACAGACTCACATCATTTACCCTCCAGAAACCAGTCTCATTTAATGTCCCTCTTGACTCTCTATGGGAGCATGCAGTAGATCAGCCTGTTAGGCTAATCAAACTAACATATTGACAATAACATATTTATCTCCCTTTAGTTGATAACTCATTCGTTCCTGTATCAAATAAATGAAGACAGTAAAGATAAGATAAGATAAGATAAGATAAGATAAGATAAGATAAGATAAGATAATACTTTATTTTCATTCCATTAGGGAAATTTGTTTTACAGACGTGTATAAAAATTACAACATGAATGTTATACGCATTAGATATGGAGCATCACAGTATTTAAATGAATAATAATACATGAATAATATATTAATAATACTGAAAAATCACGGGGAATGTTGAATTAATTTCAATTTCATACACATGTTGTTTTTTCTGTTCCTTTTGAAAGAACAATGCTTGTCCCAAAGCCATTGGAGGTAGCACTGACTACCCAGGAAATGTCTATGGCCCCGGCAAAAACAGGGTGTGCTTGAACGCCAGGAGGCAAGGAAAAAAATGCAGATATCAAAACGATAATGTAGAAGTTTTAACCGTCGATAACTCGTGGGACAGATCCACGGCACAGGTGAGTGATTTCTGATAACATTTGAAACGACGCTCTGTAACATGTTGAGTTGCCTTTAAATCATTACATAAATTTACAACCACTTTACCTATTGTACACCCTTCATCCACGGCACAGGTGAGTGATTTATAATAACATTTAAAACGACACTCTGTAACATGTTGAGTTGCCTTTAAATCATTACATAAATTTACAACCACTTTACCTATTCTACACCCTTAACTTTAAAAATCCCAAGTGAATGGAATTGCATTAGTTTACCATTACATTATTCTTTAGCCGTTTTTAATGACACAAACAAGCGAACTTTTGATGGTTTGTTATAAGGCACCAACTTACAAGTCATCGAGTAGCTCAGACGGTTGAGTGTCCGACTCCTGTGGCCAATGAGACAGAGTGCCTCTGCCAGCGTGGGTTCAATACTCTCTGTCGGCACTCAATTTCCTATTGTTTGCTCATTGTCAGTTGGTCTGCTACTGCATTCGTTTTCTTCTGTGTTTACTGGTGTTTATTATCAGTGCTTGCACCGCATTACTACTGCTGAGAACACAGAGAAACTGCTTGGCTTCTATTCTCACGCTCATACATAACGACTTACACCCTTTGCTTTGATCCATTTTTCAGGTCGTGGAATTCAAGTGCTCAAAAGGACCAAAAGACGAAAGCAACGGCGGCTTCTCTCCATCATCCGATGCGTTTCACAATGCGCAAGTGTTTTATTCCATGCTCCAGGTCAGTCATCGGTTAAAGCCAGGAACACCTACGCTTTGCAGTCTCAATATAAACATGTTAATATATGTCATCTACATTAGTCTAGTTTTAGTAAAGTTTAATGGGTGTGATTTCTACCTCCCTTGTATGCAACCAGCGTGTGATAAAGACTTTGTCAGCCCTTTGGCTGAACATAGGCTACTATAGTGATATCAGAAGTGTTTTACTATGTAAAGCTGCATAGGCGTCCACTGTATGTCTTTGTTTTTCATCAGACATTGCTCAAACATTTCATGACAACTTTGGCTTCAGGCATCAGGGATCGTTTACCTTCATTTTGTGATAAGGATATTTGTTTCATAATGGTTTATTTCACATTCTTGATTTTATTGTTTTAACTACACAGCAATGGGGTAAATTGGACAGGACCAACTTGGAGCCTATGAGAATGTACGTCCATTTTGGAAACCCTTACCCCAACAGTTTCTTTGACGGTCAGAGTATCACATTTGGAGATGGTACATACCACACTTTCCCTCTGGCCATTTCCGATATCATTGCTCATGAGGTAATTTACTCACCTGGGAACTGTACCCATAAAACTCATGGTATACCTTTAAATTTTCTGTTTTCTGAACTTAAAAGTACAACTGACTTTTAACTATCGAAGATAAGCATGCCATTTATGAATTATGTTTCATTGAATATTTTATCTTGTTTATTTAATATTCTGCTCCTCGCATGTTTCGTTGCAACAAAAGCTATTAAATCAGACAAAAATTAACATATGGAATTCATTTATTTAATGAACCAATCACAGATGAATATCTTTGTCATTTTTCGATGAAGAGAACTCTACTACCTCAAATACTTCTGTCACTACCACTATCATAATATTACCTTCAACAATTAGTTTGGAAGGGAATCTGATAGACAACGTTCATTTCAAAATATAAGAGATCACTATTTGTCCACTACAATCTACGGACGTTGGCGTTTTGAACGCAGACATCTCACACTCAATTTACATTTCTACTTTTCAGATGTGCCATTGTTTGACCGACGGTTTCCACAATTTGCAGTTGTCAACTGAGAGTGTAGCATTGAATGAAGCTTTTGCTGATATTTGTGGAGAAGCAATTGGTGTCTTCGCAAAAGGTCATTATTACCTTACTAACATTGAGTAAGATGTTTAGTGATGTTTCATCTGTTCCCCATTACAAGTGATTTGATGTTGTATCTGTTTCAAGATCAAATATTGCTTGGAATGATTCTTTGTCAATTTGACTGATGATTAATCAAATAATTTATTTCTCTTTATATAATGCGTATAAAGTATGACTTATTCACACGTTTGTATGTGCTTTGATGTTTCTGGTCTAATCTTACCATTTGTCAGTATTTCAAACAACTCGGCGTTCCGCTCAACACATAGGATTCCCTTGTACTGCTACAAAAAAAAACCCCACCAAAAAAAACAACAAAAAAACAAAAACTTGCGTGCAAACCTCTCTCGAACACAATATATGGCAAACTGTTTAAAGACCAGGCTTTCAAGATAAGCATTTGGTTGACCAATTGAATATAAACATTGTATTTTGCGATGGGAAACATTTCTTTGTCTTGCTCCTATCTCTTATATTTTTGCTTTGGTCTTGCTGTTTTTGACCCTCAATCATAACACTTGCGAAGATTTTGCTTGACCCAAATGGCAGCCCCCAGTTGTCATGCAACTAAGGAGTAATCACAACAGAGTACCAGCAAAGTGTTGAATCGGTAAAATATATAGAACTAATGGTACATTGTTGTCCAGTTTTCTGGTAAAGGTCTTTGGTCGCGGTGGGCTCAACAACTGTTTGTCTCATATTCCTGATGCAGAGTTTTTTTAGCCATGTGTTAGGTGATGAGTGGTGTAGTACTCGATGCCATTTGGATTTAGTTCTATTTAACATTTGCATACTTCACAGCTTGACTTATAACTGGCCCCAACACTTTATGTTGTATAATGACGACTTGATTAAAAAAAAGAAACATTTTACCACCAAAGTTGGCCAAGATATTATGATAAATGATAATTAAACAATTCAATCGCGATTTATAAAATCGATGAGGCCAAACACTATGTTATTTGGAAACATCAGACCATTTCATGCCAGATAAGTAGAAGGCTAAGAAAAAATGATCAACATTATTTTTCATCGAAGGCATCACTGCGATTCCATTTACCGAAATAGTTCGCTTTCTGCACTATTTTGGCGCGCATATTTTCATTATTTACGTTTTTGTCACTTTCGAATTTATGTATATTTTGTTCCTTGTATATTTCCTCATTTAGGTGTAAATGATTGGAAATTCGCCAAGGAATTCCCAAGGGAAGAAGATGCCCTGCGATACTTTTTCAACCCCCCACTGGATGGTTATTCCAAGGACACCCTTGATGACTTCGATGTCAGTTTGGGCGAGTAAGTCTAAGTGCCCTGTCAATGTGTAAAACTCTTGCAAACTTAAACAGTTTCCCTCTGTAAAGTTAAATTGGAAACATGGAATGGATTTGAGGGGACAGTGGCAATATGTGAGACGTGATTGTGTTCAGTCTGCCTCCGATTATCACCCAACCGCGGAAGACGGATTTTTTATGAATTAGATAGTGTTGTTGTAATTCAGTAATATATACGATACCTTGAATTGTGTAAAAGACACATACCTTTTTAACTTGGCAGCGAGACAACTATTTTTATGGTAAATAAAAGTATAAGATATAGTAAGATAAGATACGATTTATTAATATAAGGTAAGATAAGATACTACTTTACTGATCCATTCATTAATGAAATTATGTGGATAATATTATCTCAGCCTTAACATACACCATACCGAAAATCACCAACTGTCTAACACATACACTCAAAAACAACTCATACAACCACTCAGACGATGAACTATATAAATATAATTTCGATTTACTAATAATATCTGCGTTACACATGCATAACCAGGACACACTGATACGAATAAGTGAACGTGCATGGCATAACATAGTAAAATCTAACAATACCATAGTCAAGCCTATAATTATTGTGAATGTTGCTATACTCCCCTGACAGGTATGAACTTATGGGAATCTACTTGAAGTTTATGTACAATGTTGTGTTCGCGGAGAATGTTGGATTCCAAGATGCATTCGAGACCATGGTCTATGCCAACCAGATTTACTGGAATGAAGTAAGTTCTCCAAGAAAATATTTGGACAGCTTTATATTTTCCTCAGAAGATATAATGACAATGTCACATTTATCTTTTAACAGCCAGTGCAATTATTTCCAATATACTTAACTATGATCTAAAGAACTCCCCGAGTTATAATTGAGATGTCCACTCAATTGACTGTAATTATTGGGCCTCATTGCCCTACAGTATTGTCCCGATGACGATGATGATGATGATGATGATGACGACGATGATGATGATGATGATGATGATGATGATGCTGCTGCTGCTGCTGATGATGATGATGATGATGATGATGATGATATGCTGGTAGTGCTATAATTCTGGCGATGATGGATAACAAAACATTGAATTATGATCAGGGGCTTAAAATGTCAACGACATACTATCTAATGAATCTTAGACAGAAGGACAGATCAAGACAGAACAAGGCCTACATTCAATAACATCTTGCTATGATATATTCAATTTTTTTTATTTGCAGGAGTCTTCACTTATTGATGGTGCCTGTGGCGTATTGAGGGCTGCCGGTGATCTTGGCCTAGACACAGGAGATTTCTCTACAGCCTTTAACGATGTTGGCATTGATCTTGGATTCTGTAGCCTTAGTGGAACCCTGGACATCATTACAGGTATGATGTTGGTTACATACGAACGATAATGGAAGAGATAATGAATGAAAAAAAGATATAAAAAGGCGAATTCAAGTAGTAGATAGACTAAGTGAAGATAAAATACTCAATACTTTAGCAAAGGAATAGTAGCTGAATAGTTTTTGAAATAAAGTATGTGCAAGTTAAAAAAAACCAAAACTCCAACATTGTTTAAACAATCATTCTGAAAAATTATAGTCTCTTTTTCCTTAAAAAAAAGGTCTGTTCATGTATTAATATCACCATTCCTTGTTTCATTCCACAGCCGCTGCCAATCGTCAAGTAATCTTGTCCTCTTCTAAGAACCCACGATTTGGAATCGTGTCTTGTAGTTACAGCAATGTAAACCTTTCCGTGTCAGGGGGTGAAGCATGCACGCTCTCCGCTTACACTGAATCCAATGGCAATGTTTTGAATCAATACACCTTTACTAATGGCAACATTGACATTCCAATTGGAGGAAGCGACTTCGTCATTGTTCTGCAATCAAATACGGCAAGTGACATCGCAGCAAATGTCCAATTTACCTTCACCTAAAGGACTGACTGATTAATTGAATATACCTTACCACGATGGAATCACATCTGTTGGATTGAATGCATTGTAATTTGTAGTGAGTTACACTCATTTGTTCTTTTTATGTGTTTTGAAATTTACTTTATTTTTGTCTAATTATGCTGTTGTCGATGTTTACAAGTTTAGTAAAAAAATCATTAAACGAACGTATTGTCTACTATCATAAGCTTTCCCCCCAGTATTGAATGAATTATTGCTCACATATTTCCACATGAATTGTGTAATGTTATAAATCTGTACATTTGCCACTTTGATATACATGCGTTATGCCAAAATATGAATTTGAATGTTACATCTTGATGTTTGTTTTATACTTGACGTATAAAATTGTGAATTTTGCTTTGGTCGCTGAGAGTATTTATGATTATACATAATCATTTGTATTCATTTTAGCAGGGATATAATTTACAACCAAGACAAGTTGTAAGAAGACGAATCAAATACATATCGAATAGTAGATATATCCATACTTTTAGGACCTATGATACCTATTTATATGATTACATTTATTTGCTATGTTAAAACGGGTGACCAAATAAAGTTGCTGCTTCAAATATCCATGACGCTTTGTTGGAATAATTTCTCAATTGTCTGTTGTGTGTACTTATGCATATGTGTGTGGCCTACATGCGTATTTTGACAGATTAGGCTATAGATAAAGTATGTAGTGCTCCAAACATGTACAACTGTCATCTTAAAATGCACATCAACCTTCTTTCTATAATGTGCAACGACCATCCTGAAATATGCAGTAATCATCCTCATATGTGATGACGTCATCTTCTTGATAGTGAGCAAATTTCTGTCATGAACTGCTCTACCCAATCGTTGGAGGGTTGCTCTGTTATGTAACACAGTGCCTCGTATCTCCAGCAATTATACCAAATTGTTTTTCAGCAAATTAATAGCGATGCCTTCAAAAAGGAAAATAATCTTCTTAGAACCCATTCTGGAAAGTTTCAATTTATGTTTAAACTTGGACCTGATATTACAACGAATTATCGGATTCTAAGACAATATCAGATAGGTTGACATTTCTTACTTTTCTAAATTTCGCAAGTGATCAACATCAGTCGATCTTTAGGTGCGAAATGAAAAGAAAGTTGTTTTCCTCAGTGCTAGAAAATGAACAATAGATAGACAAGATCAGGAAAATGATTGTCGACTGCGGGTATCGAAGGATTACCTTCAATGGCACCCATGGGCTCGCCTGTCATAGTAGGCAGACATTCCAACTTTGAACAGTGTGTTACTAAACATCGAAGTGATGCCCGATCCACATTTATTCATACATTCATTCATTTGTGCATTCATTAATCAATTCATTCATTCATTCATTCATTCTTTTTCATTTTCCTTTATTTTCTATTCCTCCTCCTCCTCTTCCATCTTCTTCTTTATTTCTTCTTCTTCTTCTTCTTCTTCTTCTTCTTCTTCTTCTTCTTCTTCTTCTTCTTCTTCTTCTTCTTCTTC
>JARFNW010023323.1:0-24640 GCA_031763155.1 Dirona albolineata | reverse complement strand
TAATAATAATAATAACAATAATAATAATAATAATAATAATAATAATAATAATAATAATAATAATAATAATAATGATATATCATCATGTTTGACCAATTACTCGGTTTGACACAAGTCCTATTTGAGACTCATTTGGTCATTAGTTTATTATAATTCCAGTGAGCCCTTGGTCCGAAATGTCGCGGGTTCGAATCAGGTGGAGGCAATGGCCTTTTGTTCTCAAGAACTTGATCCCACTGTGCGGCGCTGCACTGCGGCTGGCGCCTGGGTTATTCTGGTCTACCCTCGAAATGGAACCTACAGACACATTTTCCCCTGGGATTAATAAAGGGAATATACATATTCATTTATTACTAGTTTAATTAGATACTTGACATGGTCTTGTAACTTAGGTGTGACCACTGGGGTAACAGCAAAGTGTTCATCTGTAAAATATATTGGACCTTATGTTGTATTGTTGTCAAGCCCAGGTGGCAGCTCACAGTTTTCTTAGAACAAACCACTATTGTACAGCAAAGCGTTCATCTGTAAAATGTATGGAGTTACCACTGGGGTAACTGCAAATTGTTCATTTGCAAAATACATCAGACCTCATGGTACATTGTCGTGAAGGCCCAGGTGGCAGCTCACAGTTGTCTTAGAACAAACACTTTATTGAACAGCAAAGCGTTTATCGGTGTGTACCTCGAGGTACATTGTTGTCAAAGCTACTGGGAAAGGTGTTTGGATGAGGTGTGCTCACCACCTGCTTGTCTTATAATCCTCATGGAGTGTCTTCCTTGCCATGTGGCAGGTGATATTATGTCCTCGGCGAAGTCCTCGCTGTCATTTGGATTTAAATCCATAGGTCATATGCGCTCTTCAGGGTTTGACATATAGCTGGCCCCTACTCTGGAGATTCGATAAACAAACAAACAAACAAACAGAGTAAACGTAAAAGCTGGATACACGAAACAGAAGCATTTTCATCGTTGAAACCTTTATTCTACATCTGAAACAGTGCGAAAACCCAGACATAATAATGTGCTTGGAATAAAAACAAAATGATTAGAATAGTATACAATTCTGCATACAATCACAGAGGAAAATATAAAAGAGAGAGATAGTGTCCGGAGGACTGTCGTCGACAGGGTGAAGTATGGCTGCTCTGTGTGGAAGCAGTGACAGGAAAGGAATCATACGATGTAACATGTCAAGACCCATCGCAGTTAATGTGCGTGACAAAGCAATCTAAAAATATGTGGTAAGAATGAATGGGGAGAGGTCATTGATGGTACATTGAAACCAATGATTTAAATGATGATGATGATCGATAATGATAATAATAATAATAATAATAGTAATAATAATAATAATAATAATAATAATAATGTACATTGCTATAGCGCTTATTCACGATCATCACCATGCTCTAAGTGCTTTACATTAGCACATTTTCCTCGGGAAAGCAACGGAACATTCAACACTTAATACGCCACACGCTGCCTATTAGGCACGATTGCAATTTTTGGACAATGACAAACGCTGCTTACAACCGAGGGGACCTCCGAATTTAACGTCCGTCTCCGATAGGACGAGGTAAGCAGGGCAAAGTGTCTCAACTAAGGACACAAGCACAAATACATCCTATTCAGTTCATGACTAAGAGTGGTTGCCCATAAATATTTAAAAAAAATTAAATCACGTGTTGGACTGTTTCCTTTATTGAAGTATTACTGTCAGCAGACAATATCCATGTCCTCCTTGCCATATACCTTTACTTTTATCTCCCTTTGCCATATCCCTGGTAAAAATAACTAAGTGGAACATTGATCATTTCTTAAACTTAAAGCTTATAATTTTGATTTTCAATTGTTCATATATTTGCAGGCTGTGCAACACTATGAGAAGGCAGCTGACTACTACAAGGGTGAAGAGTCAAACAGGTGAACATTATTCTCTTAACTTTGTGTCACATTTTTTTCATATAGAATACCATGTTTTCCATTTATTTATTTGATACAAGCAAGAGATAATTATCTGTAGAAATGCCAAAAGTATGTCTGTACTTTGAGTTTTTGTTGCAAGTCAAGTTTTTTGTTTGTTTAATTCCTTATGTCAGTGGAAACGACTCAACTTGCATTATACATGTGTGAGTCATGTGCAGCTGCTTTGACCGTCTGACATATGATTCTCAGTCTTGTACTTGTAAACCGGGTGAGCCGGTGGCGCAATGGTTAATCCACTTGCCTTTGGTTCAAGAGGTCACACCTTCAAATCCCGGTAGGAGCACTGGATTTTTTCTCAAGACCTTGATCCCACTTTTCGTCACTGCACTGCGGCTAATGTGTGGGTTATTCCGATCTAACCTCAGAATAGACCATAAAGACAAATTCTCCCATGTGATGAATAAAGGGAATTTATTTATTTATATATTTATCTAAACGCAGTGGGCTCATCACCTGCTCGTCTTTAATTCCTGATGCAGAGTCTTTCTGTTTCTAGCCATGCGTTAGATGATGAGTGGTGCAAGTCCTCATTGACATTTGGATTTACTTCCATTTGTCATGTGCATCCTTCAGAGCTTGACATATGGCTGGCCCCTACACTGCTTATTGTGGTATAAAGGGGACTAGATAAACAAACATATATTTATTTAAATAGCCTGCATATCTACTATAATATCATTTTGTTTTATCATCACAGCTCTGCAAACAAGTGCTTGGTTAAAGTGGCTCAATTTTCTGCAACTCTTGAGAACTATGAAAAGGCAATTGACATATATGAACAGGTAACTAATAACAATAGGTTTTGTTGTCAAATAAAAATGTCAGTTCTTTCATTCTGCTGGACTCCAGTCCACTTTTAGTGAACTTTTTACTCAATATTAAGGTATTTTCCACCGTAGTTATACAAAATAAGAGACTTAAATTCAAATTACAAAAGTAAAGACTAGAGCAGTGGATTTTTAGTCTGTTTAATAAACCTTAGGCTAAGATAGATGAATTTTTTTCACCCATGATGAAATGAAAATATGCTTTGGTTATTTTGTACAGTGTGCAAGAACAGCATCAAACATAAAAAAAACTGGATGCATTATCATATTCACATGTAGAGCACTATGAAAAAGTAACATGAATTAATTTGTGGAATAAATCAAATCACCAATGGCTGAGTTTATTTGATTCTGTCAAAGTTTGATCTCAAAGTGTCTTCCTTGTTTTGTCACAATGTAGGTATGTTGATTTTTATTGTTTTTGATTTTTTATTTTCTACCATCCTACAAGCATTAACCTGAAAGATCAAACAACATTTTCATTAAAAATTATGTACAGCTGAGCTGGCCTGGTGGTAAATTTAAACATCCCTTATAGAAATTATATCCATTGTTGGTACTTTTATTACATACATGATATATACATATATTTGTTGTTTTTTTCCTCAGGTTGCCTCATCATGTATGGACAATTCTCTATTGAAATACAGTGCCAAAGATCATTTCTTCCGGGCTTCTATATGCCACCTCTGTATGGACACTGTCAATGCAGAAGTAGCAGTTCAAAAATACGAAGACATGTTCCCAGCATTTGCTGATGCCAGGGAATGCAAACTGATCAAGGTGAGAAATGATATCCTTATGTTTACATTTTATTCACATTATTTCCATGATTGTTCATTTAATTTGTGAATAATTGCGGAGTCTCTGAAAATCACATTGTCAGAGCACAGAGTTGATAGATGGCTAAATTATACCCTGACAACGGTGACTTTACTTTAGTCCCAAAATTGGTGATGTGACCGGATTTTACTAAAAACTGTTTTCATGGAAATAACAGATTCCTAGCTCTTATTGTCATTCATCCTTCTTCGAAAAAACATCTGTTCTGTATCTCATTCTTATTGTCTAGTCAACACTAAGCAGGATGAGAATACATTCTCTACACTATCCTTAGGGCAGCCACAGGAAGGATGCCTACGCTTTCTATTACTTGTAGGCGCCGCACCTTTCTTTTCAGATGGCTCTTTATATAGAACACTTATTCCCACTCTTCTCCTCTTGCTTTGACCCTGGCTGACCTTGTTTTGTGTCACATGCTCCTGTGTGTATAAACCACTGTACCAAATTATTATTACTATTTAGGTAGTTTTTAAAATAATGTTTATTATTGAAGAATATTGAATTTATTTGAATTCTGCTCTGATCTTGCCTTCTTAATTTTTGGTCCCCGGTTTCAATACAGTAATGCCATCAGATTTTTTGTGCAGTCAATCCCCATGAAGATATTGGCCATGAAAAGTAGGTCCAGTAAGGCCCAGTGACGTCAGCCATCCTGGCGCCATTTGTTCGAGGCCCGGCTCAGGCGACAGTCGGGTGATAACAGGCCACAACAGTACAAAAAAGCGCTAGTAGGAATTACAACTTCATTCCTTCGAAAAATGATAAGCTGTCGAATGCTTTGAAAAGTTTTTGACGTGTTGATCAAGTGGCAGATAACACAATTTATGCGCTCTGCAGTGCCGATGCGAAAAGAAGCGTTCTCTCTGTCGCCGCCCTTACTCAAGTTGGCTCACAGTCACATGTTCATTTGAGGGTTGGTTTATTCTTTTTTTATACCCAGAATTAAAGAAATGATAATGCCATTAGGATCTTTTCAAATACTTTAATATGTAAATACATTCCAAGGTCACATTCTTTCTTCTCGGCGTACACTTCAACATCCCCACCCAACCCCCCCCAAAAAAGAAAGCAACAAACTAGGGGAAAAAACATAAAAAATACCCATAGGTAACTAAACAGAAAATAACATACATCAAAAAAAGATAAAGAACAAAAAAAATCAGCCCAGGAAACCCTAAAAACCACCCAAACATGTAGGTACCCGATGATATTGATTTATTTCCATAATACAAACTTTTGGGTATAAAGGAAGTTGGAATTGGAAGGACTCTTTACTCTTTAACGCAGTCATTTTGTTTTCTTTCTTTTTTTTGTCTACTATTATTATTAAAGGAAGTTGACATTTGACAATACATGCATTATTATAGAACATTTAAAATAATTTTTCAAGAAATACATCGTCTTGTAATTTTCAAAAAGATCTTCATCGGTTTCTTCTCCATGCTCAACCACGTCTAGTGTGTCGTCGTCCTCTGAAAAAATAACAAATGGTAAAAATGAATTGGATTACAATGACAATGTTTGTCTTGGTCCTTAGTGCAAAGTGAAATGGTGATTCCCCACCGACGACAGGACTGACCGTTCTGATTTCACACAATCAGTCAAGTCATGCACCAGTGTGGTGGATAACTAGGGTCAAATGTCTGTTGGGGACAGACTACTAAGGTGTCTGTTTGACTCGTAATCATCACAGCAAAAGATACAGATTTTGTTCCTGTCATATCATTATCATCGACGCCATAATAAGGCAGAAGATAGGTGGACCCTGGAGTCAATGTAGTGAAATAAGTAGGTTTAAGGATAGGTGGACCCCGGGCTGGGTTGTATAAATGTTTTCGGACAGTATTTCATAAAAGTGTGTGTTGTGTAATTTCCAGTAATTTGTAAGAGTGGTATACTATAGATCTAAAAAGTAAAAAAGGAAATTTGACGATTTAGTAGAAATCTACTTGTAACAATATTGAACCGAGTCTGTCCGCCATGTTTTCTTTTTGCTTTTTAATCTTACCCTAGTATGACGATGTCAAACAGCTTTTCAGGGGTCCACCTATCCACTTTCAATCTATAATGTTTCAAAGCTCACTCTGCGACTTTTCTATTACAATTCATTATAGGGGTTGATTATCCATGAAAAATACGAGATAATTGATCTGCCACCGTATGCACAGTCCTTACGTTAACTGATAATTGATCTGTCACCGTATGCACAGTCCTTATGTTAACTGATAAATCATCTGCCACCGTATGCACAGTCCTTATGTTAACTGATAATTGATCTGCCACCGTATGCACAGTCCTTACGTTAACTGATAATTGATCTGCCATCGTATGCACAGTCCTTACGTTAACTGGTAATTGATCTGCCACCGTATGCACAGTCCTTACGTTAACTGGTAATTGATCTGCCACTGAATGCACAGTCCTTATGTTAACTGATAATTGATCTGCCACCGTATGCAGTCCTTACGTTAACTGATAATTGATCTGCCACCATATGCAGTCCTTACGTTAACTGATAATCGATCTGCCGCCGTATGCACAGTCCTTACGTTAATTGGTAATTGATCTGCCACCATGTGCAGTCCTTACGTTAGCTGATAATCGATCTGCCACCGTATGCACAGTCCTTACATTAACTGATAATTGATCTGCCACCGTATGCACAGTCCTTACGTTAACTGGTAATTGATCTGCAGCTGTATGCACAGTCCTTACGTTAACTGGTAATTGATCTGCCACCGTATGCACAGTCCTTACGTTAACTGATAATTGATCTGCCACCGTATGCACAGTCCTTATGTTAACTGGTAATTGATCTGCCACCGTATGCACAGGACAATTTACTGTACCTATAACACAAAGGACAATTTACTGTACCTATAACACAAAGGACAATTTACTGTACCTATAACACAAAGGACAATTTACAACTGATCACAATCATAGTCTTTCATGCTACCAAAGGGGGACAACCTTGGTCCTCGGAGGGAGGAGTCTGTACATCATCATTGTACAAGCAACTTCACACGTTTTGTTTTCTTTCATGTTTGCTTCAGGTGGCGTTGATGGCCAAGTGGTTAAGCAGCTGGCCTCAAGATTGTGACATCTCAGGTTTGAATCCAGGTTGAAGCTACTGATGTTGAGTCCTTGGGAAAGACTCTTTGCACATTATTTCCTAGGTGAGAATGAGTAACAACAAGCTACGTGCAGATAAAGATATTGTAAGTGTCAGTATGTTGTTAGTATGATGAGCCTCACAGGCTGCCCTACTGTCTGCTCTCCATTAGAGTCGAGAAGGATATTGGATGATTTTAAGTCTGTGAGTCGGAAATACAGGCGAAAACCTATCTCTATCTTTTATTTGCCTTTAGACAAGAAGGAAAATATCCAATCAAGCCACAATAGAGAACGATAGGGTTGATGAAACCAGTGGGAAATCCTGTTGAAAGTGTGAGATTCCTGACAAGACATAAATTATAATGTGTACAAATCAAGTATTTAAAATCAAGCTGGTTGCAAGCAAGATCTCAATTGCATCCAAAGCCATTTCAGACCAGACCTGCTACATTTGGCTGAAAGTGAAAGGTATGAGTATGACTAACATTTTTACCACCTGAGCTACAATACAATACTGACAGAATGTCAAAATATATTTTGTATAACAGAATTTATATCTTGATATAGATGGCAAATTCACTGTACGGTATAATAATAAATAATACATAACATTTATATTGGCACTTATATTGGTATGGTTGGCACTTTTTAAAAATAGCTTACGAAATAATTTCCACATGGTCAATAGCCCATTGATCAAAGCCTTTGCCGTCGTGTTGTGGCTGCCACCATCGGAACTGTGTCCCTCCACCTTTAGCCGTTCGGGGAATGTCATATGCTACTTTCTTTGGCTGTAAGAAGTCTTCAGGATCGTGCTGGGCTATCAGGTACCAATCAGCCCCCTGTAAGAAATTCACATTTTATCAAATATAAATTGGGATGAGTCAAAATTATTTTCACACCATAGTTGATGTGGGTTAGTTTGGAAGGAATAACTTTGTTTGGTATAGACAATGTGAGGACAGAAATTATTTCATGTAATTTTAATATCATCCAATAGCTACTGGTTGACATTATAAAAACATCTTTAGTGTTTCAAGAGTTTACATTTAAGTTACTCCATCCCTAAAATTTAAATACAATATTTTGTGATATCTAAAGCTGTTTAAAAATATATTTTTCTTTTTCTAATATTCTTATCTGTTTATTCAATAAGAGATGGCTATTTCTGTCAGAAATTATCACGTCATTCATTTATGAATCTGGTAATGAATCGGAGCAATTTAATCTTAGATTAGGTAGATGGTGACAATTAAACATAAAAATAGAACTTCAAACGAGGCGTAATATCTGCTCTAAGGGGAATCGTTCTATTTCTGGTCCATGGATGAATGGATGACCAACATTATTTTCACCTGAGCGTTTCATTAACTATAATTCAAACACCCACTACTTCTCTACTTGTTGCAATGCTATTAGAATCCCTATCTGTATCGTTACGTCAAATGATCGAATTCTGCCACATAATTGATGTGATGAAATTACCTTATTTTTGGAATACTGGAGCAAAACACCTCGGTACTTTCTCTCATCCCCAAGTCGGATATTGCACTCCTCTGTCTGGGCGTGGCAGCCAATTTGGATCACAAAGAATATCTTTCTGTTGATGAAAAAGGAAATTGAGAAAACTGAATTTTCAAAGGTAGAAGTTTCAATTGAAATCAATTTTAACATAAGCATAACCTATATTATTTGCTACTGAAGAATAAAAATGAGTTGAGAATTTTCCCCACAATAGTTGATTGTTATTCAGTAAAATGATTGAAATTGAAATTCCAAAATCATTTTTCTTTAAAAGAAATGTTCATGTCCTAATATTGTGTTCATTTGTCATGTCATTATTTTTGTGTTCATTTGTCATGTCATTATTTTTGTGTTCACTTGTCATGTCATTATTTTTGTGTTCATTTGTCATGTCATTATTTTTGTGTTCATTTGTCATGTCATTATTTTTGTGTGCATTTGTCATGTCGTTACTTTTGTGTGCATTTGTCATGTCATTACTTTTGTGTGCATTTGTCATGTCATTATTTTTGTATACAACAACACTGTTTCAATTAGTTTATTTCATTTTTTTAATTTTGTTAATAAAGAAGATGATTTGAAAAAAATAGAATTATCTACGATCAACATTTCTAAAAGCTGAAAAATCTTACATGGCATAAGATGTGTCCATTTCTGCTGTGATGGCTTGTCTTTCACCACAACCATTGAAGTACAGGGATTTTCCATATGCATAAGGCAAAAGAGCGCCACAGCCAAAACCAATGGCTCCCCCTGTGACTAAGTCCCAGTTGGAAGTGAAAATGCCTCCTTCAAAAGACTCGAAAAGTCTCTTACGGAGATTTGATGCAACTGGCAAACACGATGGACCTGAAACAAAGTCATTTTTGTATCATTTGTTTTGTTTGTGCATTTTGAATATCTAGAAATAAGAAATTTTGTGAAAAGAGAACTGTGACTATGAGACTCACAGATACAGTATGATGCCATTAATCTAGACATCAATAATCCGACAATGTCATCAATCCTGCATCACTATTGGTGGAATAAATGGATTACTAGAATAAATGGATTACTAGAATAAATGGATTACTAGAATAAATGGATTACTAGAATAAATGGATTACGTACTAGAATAAATGGATTACGTACTAGAATAAATGGATTACTATATTTCTTCATTGCAAATCCAAAGTTTAATTTTATTGTAATTTTGCCTACAAACTCCCTAACCTGCCAGGCAAGATTAATCCACGATAGGACGCTGGTCTATCGCAGATCATTTACCCAAATTGTCAGCTGGTACCCAATTCTACACCTGGGTCGAGTGAGGCAATAGTAGTCAACTTTCTCGTCCAAGAACTCGGCCGTCATGCCTCCAAGACCACTGTACTCCAAAAAATATTTAATTCTAAATTTTCATCTGGAACAATGTAACTGGATTTCCTCCTTAATAAATATAAAGATGAGAAATAAAATCAAAATAAGAATATTTGAAAGACGTACCAAAATAGCCTGGGTCACAAACACACTGTCCCCGAATGCAATCACCACGTCCGTGACACAAGGCCTCGCATTGCTCTCCAATCAAAATGTCATCAAGAGCCCAACTGATCGTCTTGTTCGCTTTTTCCTGAACCCATCGGAATTGGGTGGAACTGTTAGGGTTAGATTATAAAAAAAATTGTAGTTGTAGCAACTGAATCCACCCAATCATTTCCAGGAAATTGCTGACATTTTATAATAAATCAACCAGATAATCTACTGACTGATAATATAATTTGAATCCAATATTCATCATCATGAAAACGCATGCTTGGTCATTCATTTTTAAGAAATTTAAGACGAAGAGAATTTAAAAAGACCTCTTGTGACCTGTGACCTTTCAAACTGTTGAAAATAAAAAGATTAATTTAAAAAATTGTTTTTTTTAACAAAGTAAAATAAATGTCGTAGAAAAACTTTTTTTAACTTATCCTTTTCAAAGACAAAATCAATAATGCATACAAATGTCTTTTTAAAACTACATCTAAAATTATCTTGTCTGGATTTCTGGACTGTGGATAACAGAGTAAAACATCGGGCGTGAAAAAAGTGGTTCTAGTTCTAAAGCCAAGTTGGGCACCGTAAACATTCCATGGTATTTGAGGCCATATATACAAGGAGTAAGTAAGTATAGCCTCAAAAATATTATACAGTATTTTTTTTTAAAGAAGTTTCGGTCATAGGCTTTCATCAGGCAACAAACTCAAGGAAGAGACACATAACGTCTACAAAAATAAAAGTTCTTCAATAAACAATCCTAAATTTAGATTTAGTTTACAGCAAGGAAAACAGAAAAAGAAAATTTGAAAATAAACTCACCTGGAGAAAGTTGCCTCAGACAAAAGAATCGTGATCCTCGACCAGTCAGGGAACTGGGAGACGGAATACTCGCTGGCAAGATGGTGCTGATGGGGATTGCACAGGCCGCTGTTCTGATTTCCGGGAAGGCAAACAGGTTTGACAGGCAGCCATGTTTCGGAGCTGGGGTTTCTCCTGAATTCAAGCCTTACATTCGTATCAGGTGCCTCGCATACATCCAATAGCTGGGTGCAGCCAACATTGAGCTGGCAAAAATAAACAAAAGAGTTTTATCAGAAAACGCAAGCTTTACTTTCAATTATTAACGACAAGAAATAAGAGGAGACTGACAAATCTACCTCCCTGACCTTGACCCCCGCCTCTGCATGCGTCAACAAGCAGGATAATAAATAGTGTTCTTGGTTGGCACAGTAACCATGATCCAATTTTCTTTTTTTTCTTCAATTGGAAGCTAAAACTAAAACTAATGTACCGTACAGTCAAATCTAATGGAATTCAATGTCATTACTGTACACAGACAATCTGAGTCATCTCAGTTTTCAAAATGACTAAGTACACCAAGCTGTGGAATCGCTGACTTTTCAAGAGGGACAAATAAATTTAGACTGAAAAGAAGAATGTGGCTATGAAATCATGGACATACCTGGGGTTGAGTGACCTAAATTTGACCACTTGACCACAGCCACACTGATGGATGAACTGGGATAAAATTTCTACTGACCACCAATGATAAATTATGACAAACTTTAAAGTTGAGATTTGAACCAGGGATCTCCCAGTCTCACCTGGTAGACTAACAACTAGGCTACAGATGGTGTAAAAATTTTATTTACACAAAACATCTTTTTCATTTCCTCTTTGCATCAATAAAGAGCAACTCACCCCATACCTACAAAGCAGAGAACGTTAAATATTTGGTCAAACTTTCTTGAAAGGAAATAAAATGTATTTCATTCTTCTTGATTTAAGTGAAAACTAATGTAGGTATTCATAATATATCACAGACATACCTTAAACTGCAACAAGTATCCAGGTTGTACAATCATCTGATTTGTAACAAATTTCTCATCTTGCTTATTTCTGACGTCTTCCTTTGGTTCCCACACCATGGCGTTACCCAATCCATTTTTAGACAAACATTCGCTGTCATCCTTCGAGCGCAGAGAGCCGTAAGGGTTGAACTCCCATCCGTCGGGATCGTCACTGGCTCCCACGTCATCGAACGACTGGACGTATTGACTGGGGTTGATTTCCTTCCCACCAATAAACACGTTTTCCAGAGCCCAATGAACTCTGGGAGATGTCATGACAGGCTTTGCATCCTGAATCCAACGGATAATCGTGTTGTTTTTTCTGGCTTCTGGAGGAAGTATGATGTAATCCCTTCGTTTGGGCCAGTACTGGTCGGGGGACAGAGTGTGAAGAGTTTGCCAGTCGATTCCTGAAGGTATTTAAACAAATAAAAAGACATCAAAAGTATCTGTATCTGTATAAACAATTGTGAGTGGTAGTCAGACACTTCCGGCTGTATTTACAGATACAGATACAGATACAGACCCGAGATACAGATACAGATACAGACTCGAGATACAGATTCAGATACAGACCCGAGATACAGATTCAGATACAGACCCGAGATACAGATACAGATACAGACACGAGATACAGATACAGACACGAGATACAGATTCAGATACAGACCCCAGATACAGATACAGACCCGAGATACAGATTCAGATACAGACCCGAGATACAGATACAGACCCGAGATTCAGATACAGACCCGAGATACAGATACAGACCCGAGATACAGATACAGATACAGACCCGAGATACAGATACAGACCCGAGATACAGATACAGACCCGAGATACAGATACAGACCCGAGATACAGATACAGATACAGATACAAATTCAGATATAGATATAGTTACAGATACAGGGCTGTCAATTAATATTTTTCAAAGGGGTCCTTGTTTACGAATCTAAATGCCCAATTCAGCATAATCCCAGGCACAAAGATTCCTTCAGAAAAAATCTACATCTTATTAAAACTCTTGCTGGGCCTGTGACACTGGGGTTGGCCTGCCTTTGACAATTGGATAGAAAATATGATTTGAATAAAAAATATTCTAAAGAACACTTTCCATTCCCAGTCCTAAAAAAAGGAAGAAACGTAAGTGGGGGGCTATCTTTAAAAAACAACACTTTTAATGAATGCTTGCAGACACTGAAAAATAAAGTTTTACAAATCTTTACATCTTTCATTCAAACTAAATAACAACAAAAGTGATCTTCAACAATAGAGATCATAGAAAGTCAAGTATCAAAAACAGATAAACAATCAAATTATACACCATAGCATGAAGACCAATGTATCATTCGATGTATCAAAACATTTTATCTCACATGATGCTGACCGACAGCCATGTCTAGTACCCTCACTTACCATTGTTGGTTGAGTATTGCAAAGCAACGTTTTGAGTCGTGTGATAAGGAGGAGGCTCACACTTGTCTCCTGGTCTCCGCCTTCCCCACATGGATGCAATGTATTGAACAAACCTGATGAGGAAATTAAGATCTATCTATAAAGCAGTCCAAAACAATGTTTTACACCTTTGCACTGTCTACTCGTATATCCGTTGCCTTCTCCTTATCATTAGATAGGTTTTACCGATAACCATCAAACATATATAGGAACCTTAGTTCAGTTTTCAAATCTATACATACAGTCATGACCTGCTAAACCACCTTTCGTTTCACTTGTTGGGTACAGATCATCAAAAATGATCAAACGCAATATTGCCAATTTATCAAATCATAACAAGTTCAGACATTTAACATACTTTGCGTCTCTAAGGTCAAGGCGACTTGTTACAACCTCTCTGGCACCAGGGCCTGCAAAGACGAGCGCTGGTCCTTCAGCTAATACGTCACATGCGTGTCCGACATTTCCTCCTTGCACCCATGGGAATCTTGTTGAGTTGACATGGTAGAGATCATCAAATGAATCTTTTAGCTGAGTCTGAAATTTACAGTATTAGATTTTTTTTAAAAACATAGTATTATTTTAGAATGACGGAATATAATATGATATACCTACCGTTGTGACGGTGTTGTTGTGACGGTGTTGTTGTGACGGTGTTGTTGTGACGATGTTGTTGTGACAGTGTTGTTGTGACGGTGTTGTTGTGACGGTGTTGTTGTGACGGTGTTGTTGTGACGGTTTTGTTGTGACGATGTTGTTGTGACGGTGTTGTTGTGACGGTTTTGTTGTGACGGTGTTGTTGTGACGGTGTTGTTGTGACGGTGTTGTTGTGACGGTGTTGTTGTGACGGTGTTGTTGTGGCTGCAATGGGAATAATCTCTCCTTTCGATAATCTTTTTTCTGTCTCTTTTATTGTCTCTCATTGACACTGCAATATTTTCATACTATGATTCTATTTACTATCAGTGCCTGTTCCATATCCATTTATCAAACTACGACATGCATAAATTATCCCAGTCTTGATTAACTCTGTAAATGTTTTGTCCCCGTTACTGTAGACTATGCTGCTATGTCATTTCCCCCGAAGGTATAGTAACAGCCTTGGTCAATTATTTTCACTTGAATTAAGACTCAACACTAATGAATGGTCATTTTTAAAAATCATGCAGAGCATAGCAATGTAATAATATTATTTCTATTAATGACGTTGATAATCCAAAAATATTCTTACGGGTAATCGGTTGTCATCCTCCAAGATACAATTGTCACCACCGTACCCTTCATCACAGACACACGTGTCATTGAAACACATTCCGTTCCCGTTACATGCATCCAAACAAGAAGGTCCTACGTACACATCACCAATTGCCCAAGTGTGTGGTGTCGCTTCACCGCTTGGAAGTTGTTGCCAGCGAAACCTTGTTGCACTTGGAAAAAAATAGATTTTCATATACATCTTCATTTTGAAAAATATCAGATGATCATGCCATAGACTCATCACCCGCCCCTTCTATTTAAAAACTGATTTTTTTCGCCCAGTGTTTTTGAAACTTAGTTTACTGATTGTACCTTTTATTCTATTTTTCGCCCTCAATTGCACGCAATTTTAAAAAATCTATGTTGTATTTCTAACCTTATTACATCAGGTCATTGCAAAGCGCCACTGATCACTCCAGGGTGGAAGTTGAGCGCTATGTAAATTTGCAATTTACTATTTACTACTTCTATCTGGAAATAAATTCACTTTAAAAAGAATCATGCCTCCTCCACCCAAGACTGAAACTGAACACTTTAAAAAGAATACTCCCTCCTTCTTGGTGAGTTGGTCTGCTATTGTCAGCAAGGCAGTGTTCCTGCAGCAGGCACGGGTTTGATCCTCCCTTTTAGGCAATCTTATTTCTACTCTTGTTGTCTCTTGCTGGCAATTCATCATTTTCCTACTATTATACTGTAAGTTCTCTTATAGAACAGGAAACCTGACAATGTTGCATCAAATATAAATCTCTTCTTGCTTTCATCATGAATATCAAGAATAAAAGTGTGAAAATGTTTCAGCGCCAGTGAGAGACAATAAACAAGAAAGAAAAAAAGATTGTCGAAAAGGATCGAACCCATGCCTGCCACAATAACACACACCTTGCCAACAAAAGCAAACCAACTCGCCACCACTGAGCTATACCACTATGATCCTATCTACCATCAGTGCCCACTCCATATTCATTTATTCCATGAACACCCAACAACTCACTTTGACCTGGTCAGACCCCCCAGGGGAATGATGAACCTCCTCCAATTGTTGTGCGCTCCGTGGTAGTGAGAACTGATCCCAGAAATCTGACTGGAGCAGGAAACGTCGTTCAAACATGCCACTGGTTGATCATACCAAGTCACCCCGTAATCCGTAGAAAATTGAAGATTTACCTGTGGAGAAGGGAATAACCGTTAAAAACCGGGGAAATGGAAAATACATCAAACGTAGATTGTGTACAAGGGAAATGGAAAATACATCAAACGTAGATTGTGGACAGGGGAAATGGAAAATACATCAAACGTAGATTGTGGACAGGGGAAATGGAAAATACATCCAACGTAGATTGTGGACAGGGGAAATGGAAAATACATCAAAAGTAGATTGTGTACAGGGGAAATGGAAAATATATCAAACGTAGATTGTAGACAGGGGAAATGGAAAATATATCAAACGTAGATTGTAGACAGGGGAAATGGAAAATATATCAAACGTAGATTGTGGACAGGGGAAATGGAAAATACATCAAATGTAGATTGTGGACAGGGGAAATGGAAAATATATCAAACGTAGATTGTGGACAGGGGAAATGGAAAATATATCAAACGTAGATTGTGTGTAGGGGATAGCCCAAATGTATCCACTTTCTCAGCACTGAGGAAACTAAATTTAAGCTCCGGCTTTACAAACTTCCCAACAAGCTACTTTGATCAGAATAGTTCTTATTTTTGTGGGTTTTTTTTGCTTTGTAGGTACATAATGACCACTCCACTAACGGATCCAAACACATTCCTGAATAAACATGGAGGTACAGTGGTCATTTAATCCACACAAACATCTGATTTTGAGTCTGGCTGTTACCATTGCGTGGAGGCAAGATGGCCAAGTGGTTAGGTCAGTGGACTCTCATGGAGAAGGTCAAGGGTTTAAATCCTATGCCAGCCACTTAAATTTAACTCCAATTACCTCACTTGACCCAGGTGTAGAAATGGGTACTAGCTTACAGCTGGGGAAGTAATCTGCACTAGACCAGTGTCCTATCACTCTGTCCTCTACAGAAACCTGGATAAGCACCGGCTCTATGGGCATCACAACCTCTTAATAACTTTAATTTTACTTTTTTGTCATTGCATAGTTATCCTTGGGCAAGACATTTCAGTTTGATAGCTTCACTAAACCCAGCTGTAGAAATGGGTACCAGATTTTAATTGGTGAATTAATCCACCGTAGTCTGGCATCCAATCCAGAGGGTGTGAATTGTCATCTTAGATTGGTGTCATCAGAGATTGGTGTCATCAAAGATTGGTGTCATCAATGATTGAATCATCAAAGATTGGTGTCATCAAAGATTGGTGTCATCAAAGATTGGTGTCATCAAAGATTGGTGTCATAAAAGATTGAATCATCAAAGATTGGTGTCATCAAAGATTGGTGTCATTAAAGATTGGTGTATTCAAACATTGGTGCTTATCGACAGGTGTTTTTGTGTTTGTTTTTTTCTCTCATTTAAAAACCATTCTTGCATATTGGCGTAGATATATGGTGGAGCAATAATTTACCCCCCTTTACCTTGCCCTGTGTCAGCTTAGTCTGGATCCTCATTCTAAGCCTGCCTAATATGGTTGAACCTGTTTAATATAGCCTTAGAAATCCTTAGACCGTGCAAGCCCCTTCACCGCGGCAATGTGAGACACCATTGGATGAGCCTAAAAAACCCCATGCAAAGTAAATATTCAACTCATCTCTTTTGGTCCTTGCTAAATATTCCACGCCCCATATGAAGTGTCTTTATTTCAACATGTATTTATCACCATTAATAGTCCTTTGAAAATACTTACCGGCATGACAGTAGAGTTCCAGGCCTGGCCGCATCCAACATTTATTGAGAATTGTAAAACGTCACCATCTTCAATACTTATCTCCCTTGTTGCAAGAGTGGAGGGTTCAAAGGAGGGAGTTTTAGCCACGGCCACGTCTGACTCCCCGCAGTAGTCACCAATCTTTATGTTATCCACCACTGTGACATCATTGTAATCAAATGGCTCTGACCAATTAGGAGCCAGTATCTCAGGCTTGAGCTCATCTGATTGGATGCGAAGTCCATCAATCAGCCAATCAGCTTGATCCTCCCCGCCATGTTCCATCTGCTGCAGACGGAATCTCACTCCATATTGCTTGGCTCCCTCGGGGATTTTCAGGCTTATGAGGCTGGACAAAAAAGGAAGAATGAATAAATAAATGTACACATATTTTATTTTTATTAAACATCGAAAAAAAGAGGAATGAGAAATGAGAAATGAGAAATGAGAAATGAGAAATCATCCACTGTATGGGAATATGTTTGATACCAAAGGTTTTAAAGGTTTTAAAGGTTTTAAAGGTTTTAAAGGTTTTAAATGTTCTAAAGGTTTTAAAGGTTTTAAAGGTTTTTCCTTTTCAACACAAATCATGCTCTGGCAATCAATTTTCTTTCTTGAGTTTAAACTTGTAGACGGAATGGGAATCCAATGATGTGATTTATAATTAGGTAAAAATAATAAATAATTGATGAGGAATGGTAACATCAGCAATACAGTGAGCACAGATCTTGCAAAATTATATTAAAATTATCGTAAGAGAATCATTTCAAAGATAGGACTTGCAATAAAAAAAAGTTTAATCTTCTAGTCAGAAATTTAGCGTGCAAGGCGCTTTGCTCCATGTGACATCCAGGTCTACTGGGCAAGGAGTTGGTCCAAACATGTCAATATGATACTTGTGGGGAGGTCTTGGTCCAAACACTGCAATACGATACTTGTGGAAGTCAAATAAACCAAGCAAACAAAATGCTGACAGTCAATAAAAACTTACACGGGGGTTCTGTACATGTTATAATTCATTTCAGTGAAAAGTTGCCAGGTGATTCCTCCATCCACGGAGTAATGCAACAAGACGCCCTCGTCTCTGGACGTTGGCAAGCTCAAACATCCGTACATGAAATAGAATTGAATGTATCCCCCTGCCGTCAGGTCAAGGTCAGTCGTTTCCACCAATCGTGAACATTTCTGCAACAGGAAGTAACAAGAAGAATCATAATCAACATCAAAAAGATCGTTAAAACAATTTATTTTTATGTTCTTTCATATTAATTGTGTGCCTTCTGTGAAAGAGAAGCTGGATTTGAAAGAAGCTATGCACTTAAGGGCATTAAACATTTACAGGTGGCTTAAAATCGGTAAATTTTCTTGTATTGCCTGTGACAATTCCTTTGATGTGAAACATTTTCAAAACAATGGACCCAAACTCGTACCTGATGCATGTGAAGAGCGTTTTCTCCCGATAGTGGTCGACAAGGGGAAGCCACATTGCCTCCCACGATAGAAACCCAGTTTTCAATTTGAATTCCTGAGTTAAAGTCTTCAACCAGCAGTTGTGGAAGTGGCTGAGATGAAATGCTGCAATCGGTTCCATTCCATCCCTCGTCACACCTGGAAATAACGATATAAATCATTAAGGGAATATAATATCATGAATCGTTAATGAAATAAAATGTTATAAATAGAATGTTATAAACAGAATGTCATGAATTATTAATTATATAAACTGTTATAAATGATTAATGAAATGTATCTATGATCATTAAAAAAAATAAAAAAATCAATCAATTTTAAAAAATAGAAATAACTAGATAACGGAAGAGAGAAAAGAATTCAAAGAAAGAAAATAAAATATCATGAATTATAGCAAACCCTTGAAGTCAAAGAAATTCCAGAATCAAATTAAGACTGACACTCACAAACAAGCATCATGTCTACACTGTCCATGATTTGAGCAATAATTGGGACACGTAGATCCAATGTACAACTTGGAAATCGCCCACGACTCTTCTGGTTTGGCCCCAGCTGCTTGATAAACTCGGAATCTGGTTTGACTTGACCTGTGGGAATTGAACAAGCCTTTTACATAGACAAATGGAGGCGAGGTGGCCAAGTGGTTAGGACAGAGGCTCTCATGGCGAAGGTCGGGGGTTTGAATCCTATCACTGACACTCCGCTGTTTTTCCTGGGCAAGAAACTTTATTCCAATTGCCTCACTCGACCCAGGTGTAAAAATGGGTACCAGTTTGCAGTTATGGCTGAGGAAGTAATCTGTGGTAGACCAGCATCCTATCCAGAAGGGTGACATATTGTCACTCAGTCCGCTTCACGCTAGGGAAACTGGGATAAGCACCGGCTTTGTGAGACTCAAGGTTCGAAAGGAATTTACTTTTTTTTATATAGACAAACACAATTGTCATACACTCTGTACGAATTAAAAAATATATACATCATATTGAAAGCTTTATAATCATGAAAAAAATGTGCTGCAAACATTAATACTATATTATACTAGTTATGCCAGGAAATGATTCCATCAATGAATATAACATTTACTTTTTTTAACAATATAACATTTTATAACATTTACTTGTGATAGTTCTAGGGGCCCAGAGGTCATGGGTTTGTGTTCAGCCAAAGACATCAAAGATACCGAGTTTGATCCCCGATAGATGTGAATATTTTTCAAATGAAAGATTATCGGCTCAGCTGCTGGGAAATGTACGAATTGTTCCAAATTGAAAACATAACATATTGGAATTATAATGACTGCATCTCCTGGCTGTAGGGGTGTGGAGTCAGAACACTGGCCTTTTTGTGTAAATCATAAAAACAGGTCCTGTGTCTACTCTAAAAAAAACCCCCACAGGAGTTGCAAGGTCATCAAAAGTAGGCCACTTGTTCCCAATGGCCAAATTGAAGTTCTACCCACTGGACACAGGGGGTGGTGGATCTCCTGCTTGCCATAGATTCTTCATCCAAAGCGCTTCCAGGTCTATGTTTTATAGAGCTGGTCCCTACACTGAACTGCGGTATAAGAGGTAGTGGGTAAGAAAGAAAGTTTTCCCGTATTAACAAAGCAGATTATTGTAGTGATTCATGTCATTCCTACAATAAATCTAACTTTGAAGATGCACATACGTACCACGCCTCTTTGGGAATCTTGATCGCGACACGCCTCCATTGCGAGAAAACGTCAGAGTATAAGACGCTGCTTGGATGTGGATTGGCGCAATTCACTCGGGACTGGGGACATGTGGACCTGAGGCGATGCCAGCTCTGACCAAGATCAACGGAATATTGAAGCTCCAAGGCTGTAGAAGTGATCCATGTCAATAAATCAGTTTTACATGGGGCAAATATGCTACTGTCATGGGGCAAATATGCTACTGTCATGGGGCAAATATGCTACTGTCATGAAGCAAATATGCTACTGTCATGGGGCAAATATGCTACTGTCATGGGGCAAATATGCTACTGTCATGGGGCAAATATGCTACTATCATGGGGCAAATATGCTACTGTAAAGCGCTTAGAGCAAGGTGACGATCGTGAATATGCACTATATAAACGTCATTTGTCATTCATCATTTATGACATAATATACTTGATAGTATTTGTGGGCGTCACAAAGTACCTACGGTACTAAAGGTCTTTCTTTAAATGGAGAGGACCGGGATCTTTATCAAAGACTGTCGCAGTTTGTTTACATGTTTCTTTTGAAGTATGTATTTATATTATCATAACTCATAACTGATTTCAAGCAATTTAAAAAGTGTCGACGATGATAAAAAGGAAACCTTATAATGCCTCACTGTTCCATCATCAAATATGAATTTTGTCTTTCACGTAACGCTATAGAAATCAGCATGGGCTGAGGGACTACATCAACTGATATCTTACTCTTGTAATGCTGCATAAGTTATTTGATTTGACATCAACATTCATGATTTAACATTCAGGATTTAATATTCAGGATTTAACATTCAGGATTTAACATTCAGGATTTAACATGCTATGGATCTTACAATAACAGGAGGATCCTTGGACGTCGTTTTGGTCGCATCCCATGGTCAGGGTGAATTGAATTATTCCATCTTCCTTGGCAATAACATCTCCAGTGCTTGCGTATCTCTCCTTTACCGTGTCTGTTTGGGGAGAATTTGTGTCATAGCAGATACAGAAATGGATATAAAAGGTTACATCATTTTGACATGAACAAGAAGAAGATGAAAGACAAAAGTTGATTGATAATGATATACCAATTCAATCCAAAACATTATTTTTTATAACATGCTTTTAAAATTAAATTGCCACAATTTTTAAAAGTATAATTCACTTTTTACGATTAAAATAATCAAAGGCCAAAGGACTTAGAGGGTTTAACAAACTGACTATTTCACCATTGTTTTTGTTTATTATTTTACCATTGTTTTGGTTTTTTTTACTATTTTACCATTGTTTTTTGTTTTTTACTATTTTACCATTATTTTTTGTTTTTTACTATTTTACCATTGTTTTTTTTACTATTTTCACATTGTTAAGACATTAAAGATGTAAGGGGAGCTATTATAAAATACCTTTGAAATGAAAAACTGGTTCATCGGAGCCACAAACTGTTTCCATGACAGCCCCGAGATGTTCCAACCAGGCCGTGTCCGAGGGACCACTGGGGCCATCCTGTAACATGATTTGACCGTCCGTGTCTCCTCCAATATACACCTGGGGTGGTCAGGGGATTCAGATGGACAAATCTATTTATAGGCCTCAATACTTGGTCTGCATTGCTATTAAGTCCCAATCAATAACAACAACAACAGCAGCAGCAGCAACAGTAACAGCAACAACAACAACAACAACAACAACAACAATAACAACAACAACACAATAAACCCCAGCCCAAACATTGGTTTTTCTTTCTGAATGAATTTTGATTTTTTACATGGCAAGGAGAAAAAATGCTTACAAAATTCAATTTCAAAGCTTGTTTTACTTCTGGAACCATTGTGAGACCAATTAACGAGATCATCCATTGTTTCACAACGCACGCCAGTCGGCCACTGGGGTTAGGGTTAGGGTTAGGGTTAGGGTTACCAGCTGTAAGAGTTGGCTGTTCAATCATCCCTAGCACAATATTCATCCCTGGGGGAAATTTGCCTTCAGGGTAGACCAGAATAGCCCTGGAGTCAGCCGCAATGCAGCGCCGCAAAGTGGGATAAGGGACTTGATCAAAAATCCAGTGCTTCCACCGGGATTCAAACTCACAACCCCTAGAACTAAAGGCAAGCGATTTAACCACTGCGCCACCAGCTCTCCAGTGGTCGAGTGTCAGATTCAAATGACCAGCAAGATGGCGGTGTCAGCAAGATGGCGGTGTCATAAAGAATAAAGAGACGGGATTCAACTAACGCTGTCAACATTTGTTTCCTCCTCGTGTCGTTGTCTGTCTTTCTCACACAGCATTATTTTCTTACCAGTTTTGTGTTTTCATTGTGTTTTCATTGTGTTTTCGTTGTGTTTTCTTTATTCCCTCTATCACATACAAACCAGTACGTACATGACCTTATCAAACCAACCTGGTCAATTGCCCAGTTTTCAGGGTAATGTCCATTTGGGGACGGAATCCACCAACGAATCTGGGTGGAGTTGGTCCAGGCTAGGTCAGGAAGATAAAGTGATATGTATGTGTCTTTGTTGGTATTGTTGTTGAAGTGAAACTGTTCCATAGTGCTCCATATCATACCTCCGTTCACCGAGTACTGAAGATAGAGAGGGAGGGAAGACACTACCTTGGCACCACATCCTCTTTTCAAATGGAACTGGACGGAACTGTGGGAAGATAGAAAGAATGTTGATAGTCTCTGAGCAATAAATTAAAAAAAGAATTAATAAATATTATAACTACAATGGAGTCCTGCTGGAGCCGATGGTGATGGACAAAGAAGGAGTGGGTCTGCAGCTTACAAAAGACAAAACGAAAAAAATCAAAATAACAAACCAAAGAAAACAAAACGTCTCTTGTTTTTGTTTTAATTTGCTTTCTGGAAGCTTCTCCCACATAACCTCTTTGTCTAAAAAAAGAAACAACGATTATTTTTAATGATAGATTATTACCTAGTCAGTAATGGAAGCTATAAAGTTAAAACCACTCATTTGTCATCAATATAATATAAAATGATAAAAACGTCCATTAAGATGGAAATACAATGACATGATGACGGATATTTTAAGCAATAATTACATTAATCATTATACAGTTCACTTACTGTGCTCTTGATAGATCTAAAGGAACTGTGGTCAGAGTTCTTTGCCCTTCCTGGTCATGGAGGAAAAAGTCTTTTTCAAACACTGGACCACACGGATGATTTCCAACGACACGTCCTCCAGACCACAGTTTCCATTTTGTTTCGTCTATTTTTTTGTTTTCTTTGGGAAATAAAAATGTCAAAAAGTATATTTTAAGAGTCAATCATCTCCATTGAAGTAAAAACTCAGGGGTGTCTAAGAGATATTTTCAAAGCATTCATGACGTTAGAGAAAACTCAGTTTGCCTGCATCTTATGACCACAATCTAAACAATCACATGACCAACTCATATTCAAGTTTAATTGTTCATGTAACATAAAAAATTAATCACATAGTCAACATGATGTAATTTATAGAAAGAAGCAGAAAAGATGATTGAATATCATGCCATGGGGACGAAAACTTAAATTAATGAAAGGAGGATTTTGATAACGATAATGATAATGATAAACAGCATTTATATAGTGCTTGTTCACGATAATCACCATGCTTTAAACGCTTTACAGTACCACATTTGCCCCGAGAAAGCAACGGGACATACAGCCCATTAGGCTCGAATACAATTTTTGGACAAGGATGATGATGCTTAGATTCGATTTTGCAACAAATTCAGACCCAATTATGATTTAAATTGATCCCGTCCATGAATTCCTCCTTCAAAGTCAAATTACCTACCGTCTGGAATTTGATCCAGCTCATCCGTCCCGTCAAAGTCGTCTATCAGGTGGGTGGGGTTCTGTCTGGAGGCGACACACGTCTCCCCCTGGTAACCCTCATCGCAGTCACAGGTCATACCCCCTGAAATAGTCGTGGGAAAAACATGGGACATGTTCATGTTATTTCACCCAAATTGTCATTGTAGTCATTTCTTGTTTCCACTTCTGCTAAAAATATGTCTATAGCAACTTCCTATTCCCTAATTTAGTTTTCAAAACATAAAAAACTTAAAGGAAAACTGCATTCTTTACTCTGCCTGTCTAAATCATCTTTATCATACAAACATAGCATTATAAACAAAATAGATTCTAAAATGCTACTGAGAAATTATTTTATTCAAGCTTGAAATTATTGAAATTTATTATACACATTTATATATATA
>JARFNW010023212.1:0-14786 GCA_031763155.1 Dirona albolineata | reverse complement strand
TCTCTCTCTCTCTCTCTCTCTCTCTCTCTCTCTCTCTCTCTCTCTCTCTCTCTCTCTCACACACACACACACACATAGATCAAATAACCCACCTCAGGAATGACAGGCAGGGGCCCATCCTTCACAAACACAGGATCATTTATGTTTTCATCCAATATAGTGATTGACAGATTGACCTGACTTGATTTTGCAGGATGTCCATGGTCTTTGGCCTCAATCAAATACTCATAATGACCTCCTTGGCCCCGTAAGTCTTTTTGAGAAACATAGACGGCTCCTGAATCTTCAATGATGCGAAATGAATTTTGACTTGAATCATTCTGGTTGATACCACAGAAAGCAGAATTTGAAATAAAGATTTTAAGTCTAAAAAAGTTTGTATTAAATACTATTATGAAAGGTTGATGCTCTATTAAATTCTAAACAGACATATGAAATAAATTGTGAGAACTCACCACAAAATAAAACGAAATATCCGCATTTTTGTTTTCATCCTTATCAGTTGCTTGAATTTGCGGCTCTATTATAACAAGAGTGTTATTTCCAACTGTTTCCAAGATGTTTGCTGAGTAATGATCTGTTAGAATTATAAAGAAGTTTTCATTTGATCACTGTTAAAAGTTCACGAAAATCAATTACTGTTAACCATCTGAC
Organism: Dirona albolineata; assembly: GCA_031763155.1. Lineage (NCBI taxonomy): Eukaryota > Metazoa > Mollusca > Gastropoda > Nudibranchia > Dironidae > Dirona > Dirona albolineata. The sequence continues at coordinate 14,132 of JARFNW010023212.1, read as the reverse complement.
TGGCAACTAAAATCTTTAAGAGGTGTTCAAACGCCAGCAAAAATTTCCGGTCACTGCTTGATGTTATGGTCCCAATTTCAAATGTTTCCGCCATATTTATTTATTTCTGAAACCCCTTATAACTATACATTTTCTGAAAGGGAAATTCCTGTAAAATAACATTCTGGAAAGAGAGAAAAACAAAAAAACCATTCTGGAAAGAGATTTGGCATGGTCAAAGAATAGTGTATCGATTATCACTTTGTAGGTAATAACAGGCATAACATTTGAATAATCTTCAAGTAAGTTACCAAAGAGATTAAAAACAAGGAAAGTATGACATAGAAACAAATGTGTAATCATAATTCAAATAAGGGGCTCCAATGTACTCACTGCTCTGGAATTCAGGACAATTGTCATTTCTATCTTTCACTTGGATTGAAACAACTACGGAAGCCTTTCTAGGTTCATCCAATTTGGGGTTATCTCTTGCACCAACAGTTAATACAAAACTTGGATGATTCTCTCGATCAATGATCCCATTTACAAATATTTTTCCCTTGAAATAGAGAAATAAGAAGTATTAAACTCAATGTATTTTACATCTTGATCATAAAGATTATAAAGAAATGAATAAATGTAATGTGGGGAAACTAATCAACATTGTCGTTTCAATTGCAGTAGACGAAGGTGGTTTATTAAATATTATTACTATTCTTGTCATTGTCTCTCACTGGCAATGTAACAATATTCTACCATTATTCTGTTTACTATCAGTGCCCGCTCCCTATCCATTTATTTTGAACAATGGGTGATAAATGGATCATCTTGGGTGACTCAATGATGGTTTGTTTTTTGCTTGTCTTTTTCTACATTGGATACAAGTTTTAAAAAACTATGACCAAACTTTACCATTCCAACGGTAGACCAAGAATGATTGCTAATATCATGAACTATCAATATTGACTTGTCTCATATAACAATTTAAGATGAAGAATTGTGCGTTATGAGTGAAAAATATGAAGTCGTTGAGCAAAAACAATGAAATTTTGAAAATCAAATGTTTTACTTGAAAAATAATTTTAACTTTATGAATGATACATGAAGAGCAAAAACTGTGTTACAGGTTAGAATCTCCCTTGAATTATAGGCCTACTACTTTTTTTCCAGTCAATTTCTCAAAAATGATAATTAACACCCCCCCCCCCCCCCCTTCCCACCACCACCACAAAAAAAAAATAAAACAAAGAAATAAAAATAAAAACAAAACAAACAAACTGAAAAAATCAATTCTATAATGTTGTTTGTTTTACCTAGCCTGGGCATGAACTATCACTTCAGAGAACCTGTGTAATTTTCAAAAATACATCCACTATAGCAATTCATATATTTTTTGTCCAAAGTCTTTGTATGCTTTAAATTCAAATCATATTGACTGGTAGAATATCTTAATGATCTTTAAGTGATATACTGTACCGTTAGTTTTTCAACTCTGAAGAAAGTTTCATCCTGAGAAAAGTAAGTAACATTTCCATTTTGACCTGAATCTCTGTCTGTAGCTCCAACCTGGCCAACAAAAGTTGAATTGTTGCTATTTTCCCAAACATCAAATGAATAACTGTGATTATTAAATTTTGGATCATTGTCATTGACATCTAATACGTCAACACAAACTTGCAAACTGGAAGACATTGGGGGACTTCCACTGTCCATAGCAAGAACTGTAAAATTAATGAAGTCCAAAGTTTCTCTATCAAGGGATTTAGACAGTTTTAGCTTTCCTGAAAAAAAATTAAAATAAATAAAATAAAATATAAAGTTATTTTTTAATAAAATGCAATTGATTCATTAATAAAGATAACAAAGATAACACATTGAAGGCCACTATAATATGTAAAGACTTTAGTGAAAAATTGTTGGACTACTTTTATCATCATAAAAATGAAAAAAAAAAAAAATATAACATCCTTGATGTATCATCTTGGTTGAACCAAGAATTCAAAAGGTCATGGAAGTCTAAATAGTCTGTATTTTTGGGAAACATACATTTCCAGAAACATCTTTCTTATAATTTGTTTGATGCAAGTATGTATGTACTAAATAGTTGGTCCCAATATTGCCAGGATCTGTACAAATATCCAATTAAGCCAGACAATAATCTGATTGACATCCCACCCAAACAGAGCCATCACCACTTCCAGTGTTGAAAGAAGAGGCAGGGGAAGCAATATGAAATCTTCTGGAACAGATAACATACAAGAGGAGCTACTCAATAAGAGGAAGTGAGATTGTCACATTAATGACAACAATCTGTCAGAAGATTTGGCAGACCAAACAATGGTCAGCAGATGAACTCAACTTGTTGGGCCCCTCCCTAAAAAGGGAAACCTCCATCAGTGCTAAAACTATAGATCCATTAGCATCATACGCCATGCCAGTAAGATCATGCTTTGAGTTATACTAAACTGACTGAAAAAAGGAGGCTGGAGAACATCTAGCCATAAAACAATGCAGATTTTGAGCAGGCAGAGGCATGGTTGAACACAAATTTAACTGTCGAATAATTATGGAGAAAGACCTTTAACATCAAAGAGACCTTTTTAACTATATTGATTTTAAAAAAAGCTTTTGACAGGGTTTGGCTTAGAGTTTGGGTTAAAAAGGACTAGGGCACACACTCAGGAAACTTGGCATCAAAGGACATATAGAAACCATTTGATATGTAACCTCAAGCAGCCCAGTCCTTATTAGCAACCAAATTGGAGAATATTTTAAAACACCCTTTGACATTCAACAGACTGATTACTGTCCCAATACTGTTCAACATCTTCCTTGAAAGCATCATGTGAGAAACGCTCGATAATTTCCAGTCAACAATCTCCATCAACAACTTACAATTGGCTGATGACATAGACCTTATGGCAGACAGAAGCAGCAAACTGAATGAACTAACCAACCGTTTGGCGGAAAGAGCAGAAGGCATGGAAGCCAGTCATAAAAAAAGCACGATCATTTGTAAATGCCTTACAAAACATGATACCAGCCAAAATTTTCATGAAAGGACCAAAGGTATAAGAATTTATTGTTTTTAAATATGTCCACGGCAAAGCTGTATACAATCAGGAAAAGGGATGAAATTAGCTTTGCAACAAAACTGACATTGTTCAAGTTTTTGGTTCTATCTATCTTGCTGCACGGGTGTGAAAGATATGATAGCAAACACCATCAAAAACATTTGAAAACAAATGCTTCAGAAGACTCCTTGGATTGACATGGTCCTACCACAAAAAAACAAATAATAATGTATCAACCAGGTGCTACAAATAGCCAGTCCACAAGAGCAACTCTTGGCCATGGTTACAAAGAGGAAGCTGTCAAAAACAATCCTACAAGGAACACTGGAGGGTGGCAGGAGAAGGGGGAAGACAAACCAATTGCTGGATGGGCAACATCAAAGAATGGACACCTGGATAGCCCAGCACTGATACCGAAGGCAGAGGAAGGATCTGATGGAGAAAGCTGGCTGTGACAACATTCCTCATGTCTTCATCAGGAGAATGAGATGAGGTGAGGTTGCAAGTATACTGTCATAGTGAAAAGAACTATAGAACATCTGATTTGTTCAGTCTTTTTGAATGTTTGGCCAACCCAATGGAGCTGAAAAACAGCTTCAGGCACACAATGCATTTTTGTCCATTAAAAAAAAAAAAGAGAACATTCAAATGTAAACTGTCTTTTTTTTAAACCAACTTTTCTGCCTTTAATTTGTAGTTAATGTCCAATTGGTCTACAGAGCCATAAACAAAGTTCCTTTACCCAACCCAAGAAAGAGTTCAGATGAGATTTGATATCTGGATTTGATCTTCCTGATAGTACAAAGAACAACCTCTTAGCTTTGACGTATAATTGCACATTTCTCTCATTTTTCATGCAGGCGTGTTGGTAATTTTCATGTCATTAAATAAAATGTTTTCTAATAAGTCAATGAGCCATATCTGATTAAACATTTTCATACAAACATCTTCATGGCACTTTAAGAATTTTTCAGCTTTGTGAAAATAAAAAACTCGACCAAAAAGAGAAAAAACAAGCCCCGAAAGACCTGCGCCAGTATTCACAGACCATACGTTAACTGTTAGCACACTTTGGCACAATTCTATACTTTTAAAAATTACATGAATAATGAAATGTTATGAGCATAATTCACTGCAATAAGGTTGTGGCAAAGTGTTCTAACAGTTAACGTATGGTCTGTTAATAGGGCCCCAGGTGTTGGCCACTTATTTGACATCTTCGTATATTTGACAGCAAAAGGAGCTGACAATAGCTTACAGCCAGAGGCAAAGAAAAGGACAGCAAGAAAAATGTATTGGATAATACACTCAGGTAGCAGATCTTATCGCAATAACCAGGAGTTTAATTATTCAACTGAAAACAATACATTTTTGTAGACTTAAAAAATATACAATTTCATTTGAGAAAAATATGATATACTGTATTCAAAATGCATTCAATTAAAACAAAAGTGTGTTTGTAAATTGTGTTGCTTATCAAACTTAATCAGGGCAACAACATATTTGATTATTTATTATAGAGACAAAATTTCACTCTGGTTTTAGGATGCTGTCATGCAGAGAGGTTATAAAAATACAGATTTGATAAAAACACAATCTTGACTCCTATGAGTTTATATAAAATACTGACCAAACTCTGAGATATCGAAGTAACTTGTATTTGTTTCCTTTTGCAAAGTAAAAACAATCGTCTGATCCTTATCTGGATCCCTTGCTGTAAAAGTTGTTATCTCAGTCTCCTTCTGTGTGGCTTCAGACACTTTTATAACCAAAAATTTATCCTTGTTTGAAAAGATAGGTGGGTTGTCATTGACATCCTTCAGGGCTACTGTCACTGTGGCTAGATACAAACAACAATAAGAATAAAATTGATTAGGTCTTAAACATCATAGGCTTACCAATTTATATTCACATCCATCATGTATATCCTCAAATAAGATCCAGTAGTCTCTGTTTAAGTGCACGGTAGTCGAGAGACAGGAAAAGCATGCACTCAGTGGGTGGGGGGGGGGGGGGGGGGGGGGGATGGAGGAGGGAAGGATGCATGGAGAGGAGCCCTTTCAGGCTCAAGTTGTTAACTTAAAAAGAGCATGTCCGCAGTCAACTGATCAATAACTCTGCTTTCCAACACATTAAAATTAACAGGTCTTTTAATTTTTCAATTCTACTTTGCAGACTTTCCATTTCTTCCAAACAATCATAACTTTACTATTATGATTTTGATTCCGAAGCCTTCATCACGATAATAAACGTGATCCATAGATTCACGCCAAACCACAAATTTTTTGCATCAAAATTAAATAAGATTAAATTTTTTTAATCATCAAGTGAAGGAATGAATAAGTCAGTCAAGGGAAAAAAACTTGCATAATTAATAGCATTCTTCTAGTCACACAAATCATGACTTACTGTACATTTTTGCAGTTAAAATAATTGACTGCAGAAATATATCTTATAAAACATTCTTTGTTTTAGAAAATCTCTTAAAACAGTGTTTAACATACTTTTGTATTACTATTACTATCATTCTCTTGAGAATGAGACAGGCATTATAGATTGTTCAGCGGAGGGAGTTGGGTGTAGATAGATATAGATATATAGATATAGATATAGATATATACATATACATATACATATATATATATATATGGAACAGGGGCGTATCATAAAATTGCAACTTTTCAGGAGAGCCAAAAATCTGTTTCATTTAGTTATTTTTAGACATAACACCATGATTTTTTTCAAGCACACCATCTTTGTCATTGCCGAAGACATGGTATCATCACAATTTCAATAAGTTAAATATTTTCATCATAATTAAAGATAAGCCTTTAGATTGCTGAAAAATCGTCAAACATTGGGCGTAACATATGATACGCCTTTTGCTTTATCATCCGTTCCCTCTCTATTCTTGTATAAAATAATCATGCTACGCCTTTTGTTCTTTGAATATCCAGTTAAACTGTAACTGTTTTATCCGTTTATGACGTAATATATAGCATTATAAAAGTTATTTCATGCAGACAAGACACAACAAGACGCCTTGTTCCTAAGGTAGCTACGTCTGCCGTATTTGATTAGTGATCTGGAGGGTTCAAATCGGAAAGTACCTCAATGTGTTTGTTTAATCGAAACCCCATTAATACTGCACAGCAGTGTTGGGGTCAGCCCTATGTTCAGCCATGAAAGACAGATAAGATACCTGTCATAAAATATGTAATCACCCCGACCACACAACATGACTGAAAGTCCTCTTAATCAAAACATTTCAGACAAGCAGGTGATCATCCCAGTGTCCATAACTCTTTACTGAATCCATGTCAAATTCACAGCAAAGGAACAAAACAAGTGACAGGAATTATTTCGTAGTTTCGTGTCAAAGAATAAACAAAGGAATGACTGGCCGCACATTATTAGATGCACAACTCTCACATAGAATGCCGATAAAACTTGTGTCCGCACGCTTGACCGGTGTTTAACGGGATGCATGTTCATTCTGTTATCATCCCGTTTTGATCGTTGGCAAACCGTAAAGATTTATTGTCTGGCAAGGCCGCTTTCGCATGCGACTTATCATCTCAGAGATTTGACCACCTGTTGCTGGATTAGGTGAACTATGAACAAACTCCCTGAATAGTTATTCAGGTTTCTATGCATTTTTTTTCCATTGAAGTATTGAAATTAAGTGCAAATGATCATAACCTCCGCGACGTTAGGCGTATCATGAGGTGTGCCTATAAAACGAAGGCTCTGCAAGACGGAAAATCGTTATGATACACCCCTCATTTACCAGTCAAGAGGCGTAACACCTGATACGCCTGTGTTATATATATTATGAAAAAAAGCTTTAAATTCTTGATACGCCTAACCTTTAAATTTGAATTCCAACTTTATGTTTGAAGATATCAATTTGATATTTTAACACACCATGCCTAGGGTCAGTTCATCAATTCACATATTCACTGGAGGCACAAAGGCGTATCATATGATACGCCCCTGTTCCATCACGCTCGTGATATATAATCATGTAAACCTTAGTTCAGAACCTTATCAAGACAAGGAATTACACAACCCACCGATGTGTTCAGATTTGAATATAATTCTGCCTAGCGAGAGAATGTTATTGTATTGTCGGGCTGGTCTGATTGTGCTACTAGTCTCAAATTTTAGATTTACTCTTCTTTTGTAACCTTTCCTATGCTAGATTTTATCAATCTGATTATGAATAGATTATCTCTAAATATCGATAGACTATCGTTCTTTTAAGTGTCGGTCGAGGTGTGCGGTGAATAATGACTCAGGAATTATTTTGCATGTGTCCGTTAATGATGCACTCATCGCGACTTCCTTTTTTCATTTTTCCAATAAAAAGGATAAAACAAGAACATTAAATGAATAAAATGGCCATGAACAAAGAGACTTTATATAAAATAGCATTTAATAAAATAGTAAACTGATAACACGTTTGAATCAGCACTGAACACATTCAAGTCATTGACAATGGGAATTGGAACAAAGATGGAATCAATGATAAGCATAGCATGCCCATTAGGATGAAAACATTCTGAGACAAATTTACTGACCACATCATCTTGATTGGTGGGAATCAATGATGGTACAATAATAATAAGTAGTCTAGACATTGCATCACCTCCAGCTGGAAGGCAAGTGATAGAAATGTAATCAACATTTACATGAAGTTTACTAATTAACCCAATAAAGAAAACCCAACTTTGTTCACCCAATCCAAGGGTATAAATTATAAATGGGTCCCAGTCCCAGTCTTCAGGGAGGAAGTAAATCTGTTGTCCTTGTTTGTTTATCTGTTCCCTTTAGAACCGTGATTAAACAGTGTAGGGACCAGCTCTATCTGGCCGAGGACAGTGTACAAGGCAGAAGACATTGATGTGCAGACCTTCACCGTCATCCTTGCAAACATCATTCAAATATTCAATTATTTTTAAAATTCACACAATACTGGATGTAAAGCTTCCAAGAAAGCAGATACATATTAATATGTAATAGGAAAAGTGCGATGCCCATAGGGTGACAGAAACGTCATGGGACCTGGCACAACCAGCGTATTATTACGAGCATAATGACTCTGCCATTCAGCCTAAAATCATAAAGAAAGGAACGTAATATAATATTATATGGTAACATGTGAGTTCCTAATACAACAAAACCAGTTTCATCTTTTCCATAACAATCAACAAATGGCTTGAATACAGTCTCTCCCATTAATGCTGAAGCCGACTGTTGAGAAAACTCAGTCAAATTCAGTCAACAGGCCCCACAATCCGGGGACAAAATCTATCACTATTACTATATTTCTTTATGTGGGGATCGGGCAATCCATTACTATTCTAACTCTGATGCTCAACTTCGGGGCAAAAGCTGAATTTTGTTGTCGTTTTGCGCACTACTTTGACACAATGGCCAGTCATAACAGAAACAACATGAAGAAACAGCCGGGGGCACAACCATCAAGCACGCTTGATAAAAGCAAACAGGTAGCGATAACAATGTGCTTGGGTGCCAGACAAGAGGATTGAATCATACCCCCCATCATACACAAGTCAGCATTTGATCAAGCTGAAGACTGACCCAGACACAATGTAATAATATTGTGTATTGTGTCTGAATTGAGGTAAAATCATTTGTAGGACATATCAGCGACCAGTTGTGGTGGATTAATGGTGTTTCAAGTGTTACAATTTCCTTGAACATAAATAAAATCAGAGTTTTGTTTCCAATACAGTAGTACTGCATGGGATCGCTTGTATTCCTACTAATACTATCAAGAAAACAAACAAAAAAACAAAAAGCTTTTCAACAGGAACAAATATTTCCTGAGACAAATACATGATGATGATGACGGTTACGGTTCTGAAGTCCATAGCATCAAATAACACACCAGTTATAAAATGTAGGGGTTTTTTTCTCTATTCTAGAAGGGTTAAGGAGACACAGATAAATATTTCAAAATTCATATATATGCGATCCAGTAACACTTTTATGTATTGTAAAAGTCAAAGCAGGTTTGTTTGTGTGTACAATGGTCATATATATACGTATCATACAATGACAGGACAGGGGCTGGTTTAACACCAGGGTGGCAATTAGATCATACCATAAATGAGACTGATAATACATTCACAATAGCAATTTTATTCTTGTAAAGCTTTGAGCAAGGCCCACGACTGCCCTATTGTTACAAAAGAATATGCAAAGCCATTTATCTCAGTGGTAAGCCTTATATTCGTACAAGTATCCCAAAACCTCCCGCTGCACTCAACAACCCTCATCGCCCCTTTCCCAATTAAGAACAAGCATCTCTAACATGCGATTAAAACAATATGGTGACATCATCCAGATAGGTCGTTGCTGTCGTACATATCTTGGTCATATTTTTCTGCTGTCACAACTCTTCCTCCAAAGAAACGGGCATTTAGGGAATTGCAAGCTTTTTCCACTTCTGAAAATAAAAATCAAAAAGTGAGGGAGGTGTTTGAAATATGATAATTATGAAGACATGAACGTTTTTAACCAAAAAAATAAATCCAAACCAATACTTGAAATGATTGAAGTAATTCAGTTTCTTATTTACTGATGTTGATGACAGTTACTCTAGCCTCATTCTTAAATATTCTATCATTCTTGAACACTGTCAGTTGAGCTAACAATCAGTGATGATTGGAAATAATTTTCCAAAAATAATCTTAAAAAATAAATAATAGAATTGCCTACTACTGTACTGACAAGGGACATAACCTATCTTCAGTTTATGAGATCACTTTTAAATATATATTTTTTATCATTTTATTATAACTTCCACAGAAAAGCTATAAAAATAAAAGCGCTCAAGGCCAGGATTTTGTTGTTGAGAATTAATGAGCCAATGCAAATCAATTCATCATTTTTTAAGTCTACCCAAGACGTTGCTAAATCAAGACTATTTTATTGATATTCTATAGAGTAAATAATACAATAATCTGTCCATTGCCCTCCATGAGGTTTCTAATCTCCTACCAACACCATTAATCTAAATCACATAAGTAACATCCTACTTTTCTCGTCTTGGACGGGGCTGGACTCTTAGGTACAGATAAACTCAACCCTGGACTCAATGTACTGAATCTAAAGTGTTGAAACTATATCCACTTACCGTCCTGTGATGAAAACTCTACAAATATTTTGACAATAACATCAGCATCCTCTTCTTCACTCTGCCTTTCCTGGTAGATGATGACTCGGATGACAGTTCCAAATTTACCGCATTCGTCTGTGACTTCGCTTTCTAAGTCGTCGTCCAAATCTTCTGGCCCCACCATATTTCTTAATACCATTACTCGACACTGAAATCAAAATTAAAGAATGTCCTTGATTTACATCTTCAAAATCATTATCCAACTCCTTTTCAAATGTTAACACTATCCTACTGTATTTGTTTTGGGTGTTATTTTGCGAATGTGCTTAGGTTTACAGAATACCAGCCAAGAAATTAAAAGCATAGTGGACTGTGGGATAGCAAAATGAAGCTGATATATTAATTTTGCTCTTATTCTTAATCAAATAGACAACATTTGTACAACAAAATTATATTGTGAAGAAAAATGGTTGCATATCCATTTTAGTTGTTTTTTTAAACAACAAAAATCAACCTAAAAAAACAAAACACAAAAGAAAAAAAATTAAGGCATTTCTTCTTGACTCAAGGATAGGCGTTATGCGACTCATAAAAGACTGGCTGCATCACATATAATCATCTACCCTTGAGTTGTCAGCACAAACATTCATAGAGTCATTGAATTTGTTTGTTACCTGTACCCTATAGTACCATGATTAAACAATATGGGGACCAGCTCTATATTTGGCCAAGGACAGTGTGCAAGGCAGAAGGCACATATAGTCAACCAACCTTGAGTTGTCAGTACAATCATTCATAGTCATTGAATGAAAAATTTCTTACCTCTGATTTCCTCATCAACTTCTGCATGACCATATGCCTGGCATTGCTTCCACTGATCTCCATACTCTCCTGTTGTTCCAAGGTCTGAGGTAGTTCGTCTGTAGATTTTTCTTCCATCTCCACAGGGGCTGCTACGCTTAATGACGTTTGGTCAGCAATGGTCAGCTGACCGGTGGAGGGATCTTTCTTTAAAGCCATAGCGTTAACCATAGCGGCTGCCAGTGCTGCATTTGTGCCCTGACCCAGTCCTAGAGTGGGTGGAAGGGAAGACAGTCCGATGGCTGGGGGGTTGGCGGCAGGGAGTGTGGGTAGGACGGGAGAGGTTTGAAGAGACATGAGAGGGACTGGAGGGGCTGTGGGAGGTTTGGGCATGGATGGATGGGCTGGGACTGTGGGTGGAATGGCGATTGTGCTGGCGGTTGTCTTGACTACTGTGCCACCTCCACCTAGAGTTGGCAGAGCAAGGCCTGGGGGAGCCTGAAATCAAACAATTTGAAACCATTAATAAATTAACAAATAAAAACTATCTCAAGCCATAGAAATCACAAGTGGATGTACACGAGTCCTTACAATGCTAGTTCTTCAACAATCATGGTCAAGCACAATGCTCATTTTAAAAAAATGATAAGAAGTCAATCACACCGGGCCGTCAGCTGATGCCATTATTTATGCTGAGTGACCGCAACCTGCAACCTTGTAATTTTTAATGACAAAACCATAATGTTGACAGCTCTGGTTTATCTTTTCATAGCGCTAAATATGCATAGTGAATAGATAATCGTTGACGATTCTAAACAGAGCAACAAGAAAATCTTGAACAGGGACATCTTTTTGGTCAGCTTTGTTGAAATAGTTAAATTAATAATTGGTCAGTTTTTTGGTTCAGAAATGAAAACAATGAAATGATTGCTCGCTTCTGAATTCAATATCGCAAGTATTGCAAAGAGTGGGAGGGGAAAAAAAGAGGAAAAACAATTTTTTCACATGGCAAAATAGGAATCTCCTACTTCTACTCAACCCTAAAAATCACAAGGATTTAACCAGAATGTTTGGCTGCTCTGACTATGCATCATCTTCCCATTTTATCTCTATTCAGGACTTCACACACAAACGCTGAATGATATTTTCTTTCCACCAACTCCTGAATTTCTGCAATTAAGTAGCAATGAATATCCTAATAATTATGACTTGTTGAGTCTTCCGTCTTAGATATATAATTTATATCCAAAAATGTCCAAAGAGTGACTACATTTCTTAAAAATTCAACCCCTTTCTTGACCCCTCTTCCTCGACTATTTTATCACATGCAAGGTATACAACCCAAACCTACCAGCACTTGTTGTTGTGCATCCATAGCTGTGAGTTTGGCTGTAATGGCAGCTGCTGCGACAGCAGAGGCTGTGGGCATTGCTGTGGGGGGAATAGACGGCATGGCTGCCACGTCAGGAGGTGTGATGGCCTGCAATGAAGATAGAAAACAGTTTTTACACATGGCCTGTATGACTTTAAGCAGTGCTTTATTAAATTGACATAATTACATTTCCATCCCATGGAGACTAAAATAAATAAATGAATGAATACATCAATCTAACCATCCATATTGATTATCACAACTAGGCAACTAATAAATGCTGAATGTGATTAGGCAATTAAAAGGAACATATCCAAACAGTTATTATGACATGAAAATTAAGAGAATACTTTGATTAATTATGACAATTGGGGAGCCGGTGGAGCAGTGACTTAGCCGGTGGATCAGTGACTTAGTCACTTGATCCCACTTTACGGCGCTGCGACTGACGTCTGGGTTATTCCAGCCCACTCTTGAAATAGACTCTACAGAAAATTTTGCCCTGGGTTGAATAAAGGAAATTTAATCCAACTTAACCATATCAGTATTCTGTGTTTTATGGTCCTAACAGTACGATGTGGGGTAACTGAGTGACTTTACTATATTTGAAAATACAGAAAATTTCAAAGATCTGGAAATATCTAATGCTTGAAACGATCAAATAAAGACCTCTGGGGTCACAAAGTTACCCCCTAAGTACCGATAGTGATAGGGCTAATTTAGCAGAACAATAAACTCTGAACCTTACCCTTCCAACTCTGAGGTACTGTCCACCCAGATCAAAAAGGTTCATAGATGTCACGGCGTCTGTTGAAGCCTGGTTTGTTTCATATTCGATAAAGCCAAAGCCCCTGTAAACAAGAGGACAAAATTGTGGTCATGAAGCACTTTAGAATACATATATTATATCATTGATGAAAATACCAAATGTAGCTAATCCATAAGTTTTTCAATGATTCTGGCCGAGAACAGTTTGAAAGTGGATATTACTACATTTAACTCACACATATATAGCTTTGTTTAATCTAAGATATTCGGTCCAACTTCAAATGAATATCATATTTTTTAAATATAAAATATGGTAAACAATCCTATACATCCTGGGTTATACCAAACTGTTTTCTGACACCTTTCACATTTTTTTTGGTGTGACAATAACTGGGTAAAATTAAATTCATGAATACCCTATGACAAACAAAAAACAATTCATAACTTATCTATCTTAGGTTCAATTCGATTTTATTGGAGGGGGGGTGTTCACTTACCTATGTGTTTCTTGTTTACTTGGATCTTTTGCTAGTTCACACGTCAGTATCTTTCCAAATGCTTCAAAGACACTTAAAAAGAAAGAAAGAAAAGATGTATCTTCCACTAAATGTTCAGTCAAAAGGGTGGTTAACCTTTCAAAGGAATTAGCGAAAAATTGTGCACTGGTACAATAAATAAAAATCATATTAAATTAAACATGCAAAGTTTGCCTTGCAAATGACATTCATATTTACTTTGTATACAGCTAAATATATAAATGACTATTTGAGTCATGTTTTTCAACAAGCCTTTTAAAAAAAAACTGTCATGTTTCAAAGCAAGCGTGAAAAGGGAAGTAATAAAGAAAGGATCACTAAAGTAAAATCAAAATAATAAGAATTCAATGGGAGAGAAAAGGAGAGAGAGAGAGGGAGAGAGATAGAGATAGAGATAGAGAGAGAGAGAGAGAGAGAGAGAGAGAGAGAGAGAGAGAGAGAGAGAGAGAGAG
>JARFNW010023101.1:0-14794 GCA_031763155.1 Dirona albolineata | reverse complement strand
GTCCTATCCAGAAGGGTGACATATTGTCACTCAGTCCGCTTCACGCTACAGAAACCGGGATAAGCACCGGCTCTATGGGCCTCAAGGCTCGGAAGGACTTTACTTAACATATGAAAAAGCAAAAAAGTCTAAAATCAGACAAAGCAAAAAGTCTAAAATCAGATAAAGCAAAAAGTCTGAAAGCAGACAAAATGTGAAAGATTTACACCCCTGAAAGATTTACACCCCTGAAAGATTTACACCCCTGAAAGATTTACACCCCAGAAAGATTTACACCCCTGAAAGAAGAGTGACCGAAAAGAAGAAGATGATAAATAATTTGGCTACTCACTTGCAAAGTAATAACAGGCGTTGTAGGACTTGATGTCTCTGGCAGATTTTCGTAAAACGTTTCCTGGATAAATTTGGGTGACTGATCGTTCACATCCGTCACTTTAATAGTGACGGTAGTAGTTCCGGTAAGAGGGTTGGCTACTCTGTTCTCACGTGCTTCCACCTGGATGATATACTCATTAGGCATCGTCTCAAAGTCAATCTTTTCGCTGTTCAAAACAATGATAGTGGCTCCGGCATTAGATTTTCCAGTGGATGGAATGATAGCAAAGATGTCTTGGAAATTCAGCGTGACCAGGTCGAACGAGTTGTACACTCCCTGTAGAAAGAAAAGGTGTCAGTTCATCATGGCGCTGTACAATCTGATTGCTTGTATGAAAATGTAACAATAAGCATAGCAGACTCGCCAATATGACAAGATCGTTAGAGGAATCTCCCCAGCAACTTGAGCTTGCTGTTCGGTAAGTACAGAAAGGAAATCATTCACCATTGGAAAGTTGTTTGTCACTGTAGTTTATATTCACAATAGACCAATCTCTGCGAAATGGAAAACCCAAGCAGTAACTAATTCTGCCGACTTATGAAAGAAGGACGAATATCCAAAAAGTGATTTGTTCAGGAGAGACAAAAAACGTAAAAGTTTCGTCATACCTTTGATTTTAGAGATTTGCAAATGAAATTTGGTATATGGATACGGCATAAGCATATTCAATTCCCTACGAAATTTCATTACGAAACATTAAATATTCTTTAAGTTTGGTTGTTGCAAACCTTCTTTCATAAGTCATATAGGAAAATGGTTGCTGAAGTTTATGAAAAAAGGACGAATGTGGATATTCGTCCTTTTTTTCGTAACAAATGTGTCTTCAAGTATCAGTTGGACTTGATGGAAATAACACTTTTCTTTGAAGAAACAATTAATTGTGTTCTATTTTCATATTATGTAAAAACATATCACATAACATATCAATTCTTCCATAACAAATCGATAATTCAATAAACGCAAACCCAGAGCAAGTAGCTACTTTGACTAGTACATAGCAACAGTGAAAGCTAAAACAGTGATGTACGTAGCGTGAGTAGTCTCAGTTGACGGTTTGTTATCTTGAAATTATAACATTAACAACTACTGATAAAATTGATGATTGATCAGTGAATGTTGTGTTCAGATCTTTACTTTTAGCATATTTACAGAAAGATTTAGCCAAAATTGACGTCTACTTCCAGGCATAAGAGGGACAAGTTGTTTGATGATGTCAGCTTTCTTCTTTGGATCTCTTCCTCTTGGCATTGTTCTATGCCCATTGAGTCTTGCTGCGTAAAATCATGGGAAGCTCTCAGAAAGGCTAGATCCATGGCTTCTGTTTGCGAGTGGGATGTCTTGCAGAAAAGGATTTCTGAACTCAACGGAGACCATAATAACTTTGAGATAAGGCCTATTCTGCATCAGCTTTAATTTGCAGCAACTCATCCTGGACTGCCAGTCGTAAAATTCTTTGAACTGGGAACTAGACACTGGCACCCCATTTCTTATTTTCTTTTTCCTCTTGGAGACTTGCTCAATTTTCGCGTGACACGCGTCTACTGACATAAAGGAATGGCCTTGGTCCAACATAGTTAAAACATATCTTCTGCGTTGTCGTGTTCGGCGTAGTCAGTATTCCTGTCATCATGGTGAAAAGGGTCCAGTTTTTGTTTTTGGCACCACAATAATTGTCTAGCCCCAAAGTTAGTGTCTCACTGTTTCTTTGTTGATCCATAAAAACTTTGAATGCTGATGCCATCTTTACGACCAGCTCTTCCTTCGTGTCAGCCAACTGCCAAATCTTTGGATTTCGATGGATGTTTCCCTTCAGGAGAAAATGTTTCATTGAAACATAGTCTTCTAGTGAAGATTTAGGGATCAAAAACACATTTAGGAGGTCGGCTGAAAAGATCGGGTTGTCAGTGAAATGAGCCGCTTTGGATTGTGTTTTGTAGGCTTCCCTTTGCGTTGATGAAATTCCTTTTATGGATGAGGAAATTTGAAAATGGCTTGTATATTTCCACGCAAACGCATTTTCCTTTGTCTTCTTCAATGTGATGGCAAACTTCACACTCCAAATTCAAAGTTTTGGACAAGGAAATGGTCATTTCTTTGAACGCCTGATAATACGTATTGAAAGCGATCTTTACCGGTGCATTTTCATTGAATCGTGTGTACAATATATGTTATTGTTAACCCACTTGGAAGGTATCGCCTGTTGGGTGCATGACTTCGTTTATAGTGGGACACAGCTAGCTGATACTGTTCAACATCTTGGTATACGATATTCTGGTCGAATTTGTGAGTAGAGTTCCTGCACCCGCGAATGTCTTTCAATTTTGTATATTGTGCCGTGGTGCTATCTTTATCATTTTCAAAAGCATTTTGCACGATTTTGTTGTGCCTAAGGACTAATTGTGTTCAGGACAAAACTTTGTATTCACCTCCTGTCTTCCTAAACCTAAATGTGTACCATTTGGACACACCCTTCCTGCTGCGTGAGGCATCTTTTGCTTTTCTCCTGTCCTTGCATTCCTTTAATATTACCATTTGCATTATGGAGAGCTTGCGACCAAGGTAATTCAAATTCCAGAAGTGATTCATTATTTGTTCTCTCTGCTGATCATCGATATGTCCATGACATTCGTTTGTGCTATGCATGTTTTTACATCCCCCAAGCAGGCAGTATTTCTTGGCACATTTGTTCAATTTTTCTTGTGAACATCCATTTCTTATTATGATTTTCGATTTCTCTTCATTCGTCTTTCCTCATTATCTGGGTTGCAGGACTTTCTTGATGCTGCATGGTTTGTGGAAGAGTAACTGCTCTCGTTTCCATGCAGGCTGTGACCTTGACTTTCAGGTATCATCAGTTCACCTTAAAGAGTGAGTGTTTGTCTGCACATTATCAGAATCAGAGCAATCATTTTCTGATGCTCTTGGGATGTATTCATCGCCTGAAGAATGCAATTCATCATAATCTGCTTCATTAAGCACCATGTTCTGGGTGTGCCACATTTCTCGTGACGTTCTTGACTGCTGCCAAAGGAATTTCATGATCACTTGAGGACCAATACGTTGATCCCAATGGAGTAACATGTTGCGTAGACATGCTTGTGTGTACGTCACGAGGAAACGATGTAAGGGTGGTGTTCATGAATGCCTGGTGGGTTGACGTAAGGCCAGTGTCCACTGGTGGCTCGTGGGTGGTCAACAGAGATCGAAATAAACGTGGCAGCACACTCACTCTGAGTTATAAACAGGGCAGTGCTGTAGTGGAGGTGATGGTAGTAGTTGGGGCTGGCTATGAACTATGATGGTGGCGGTTGTAGTTGTAGTTGTTTGAGTTGTTGGTGCTGGTTGTGGTGGTAGTTTTTAAGGGTGAAGTTTGTGTTGGTGTTTGTGGTTGTGTTTATGATGGTGGTGGTAGTAGTAATGTCTGCGGTAGTAATAGTGGTGGTGGTGATGATGCTGGGTGAGTTAGTGGCGGTGGTGGTGGTGGTAGTAGTAGTAGCTGTGGTGATGCTGCTGTAGTGGTGTTGGCACTTGGTGGTAGGGGTTGTTATGGTGATGGAGTTAGTGGAGGTAGCAGTGGTGATGATGGTGTTAGTATTAGCTGTGGTGATGGGTGTTGTGGTGCTGGATGCTGTTGTGGTGGTGGAGGTCATGGTAATGGTTGTTGTGGTAGTGGTGGAAGTAATTGATGGTGGTAGCTGATTGTGTTATTTGTGGTGTTGACTCTTTGTGTGAAAGTTGTGGTGGTAGTGGTTGTGGTGGTAGTATTAGGTGAGGTGGTGGTAGTGATGGTGGTGGTTCTGATTGTGAGTGAGGTGGTGGTGGTTCTGGTTGTGGGGGTTGTGGTGGTGGTTGCGATCATTATGGTGGTGTTTGGGATTGTGGTGGTAGTGGTTAAAATGTTTGTGGTGGTGCTGCTGATGATAGTGGTAGTAGTAATAGGGACTGTGATGGTGGCTGTAGTATTAGCGATGGTGGTGGTGACGGCAGAGTTGATTATGGTGTTGGCTGAGGTGGACGCAGTACGAGTGATCCCACAGTCGCCTCGATAAGGGCTGTTCGTTACCTTCCAGAATGCCCAATATCCTATAAGTATAAGCTCATCTTTGACGACAGTGGCTGGGGACCCTTGCCCCAGAGAAGACAAGAGAGAGTATACAAGCACCAATAACCCATGACCCACCGATCCCCCACAGCAGACGACTGAAAATTACCAAAAGCAAATTTTAACATCTGCACCAACTAACGATGGTCATCCCTCAAGACTAACATGCATTTTTATGATAGGTTGATCTACTAATTCACCGGTTGTATTGTGATTAGTTTTTCTCTATCCAACCTTCTGTTGTTAATAATGTTTCTTATTTCATTTCAATTCCCATGTTGTTGAAACTTATTCTCGTATTAAGTAAAGAAACATGTTATCCATGTATTGTAGTACCACATCATGACCACCAACAAAACAACCATATCCTCCCTTGCTCCCTGTGGCAATTCATAATGAACCAAAAAGATGAAAATGCCTGGGTTATTCCGGTGTACATTCAGGATAGAACCTAAAGACAAGTTAACCCCTGGGATGAATAAAGGGAATTTTTCCCCAGACATTCGAATACAATCATGATTGTTGATCTGCCGTTGGGTTCTATATATTTATTGATTTAGTAAATATACAAATTGAATCCCTTTATTCATCCCAATGGTACATTTGTCTCCAGGGTACATGCCGAGGGTGGACCTGAATGACCCAGACGTCAGCCCCAGCCAGCGCCACAAAATGGGATCAAGGTGTTTACACTGGAATTCGAACCAATGACCTCTTGAATTAAAGGTGAGTGACTTAACCACTGCGCCACCAGCTCCGAGTCTCTTTACCTTTTTGTGATAAGACTAAACCATTTTAGGGGCACGACGACCGTGTACTTGAGGTGACGTGAGAACCGGAATACACCACAAACCCATATACACGCACAAACACACACACACACACACACACACACACAAACACAGACACACACACACACACACACACACACACACAAAAACACACACACACACCCACACAAACACTCAAACACCCACGTACACTCACACACCGACGCACACACACCCACACTCACACACCCACAATCACCCTCGCACACACACTCACTCAGCCACACACACACACACACGAATGGTCTTATCAGGGAAAAAGAACGATACCTGTAATGATGAAGATTTTGTTTACGGGAAAAAATCAATAAAAAATATTATAGTAGAGCTTCAAACGTTGTACAAATACGTATGCATAATTAATTCCTTTCATTCATCTATTGATTTGGAAATAACCGACATGTTTAAAACGTTCCCCTTATTTTGATGACCTGTGCTTCCGGCAACTAATTTCATTACTGGATTGTTTTCCCGTCAGACCGTGAATACAGTAAAAGTAATTGGTTTGGTTGTAATTGGTTTGGTTGTAATTGGTTTGGTTGTAATTGGTTTGGTTGTAATTGGTTTGGTTGTAATTGGGTTGGTGGCAATTGGTTTGGTTGTAATTGGTTTGGTTTTAATTGGTTTGGTTGTAATTGGTTTGGTTGTAATTGGTTTGGTTGTGATTGGTTTGGTTTTAATTGATTTGGTTTTAATTGGTTTGGTTGTAATTGGTTTGGTTGTAATTGGGTTGGTTGCAATTGGTTTGGTTGTAATTGGTTTGGTTGTGATTGGTTTGGTTGTGATTGGTTTGGTTGTAATTGGTTTGGTTGTGATTGGTTTGGTTGTAATTGGTTTGGTTGTAATTGGTTTGGTTGTAATTGGTTTGGCTGTAATTGGTTTGGTTTTAATTGGTTTGGTTGTAATTGGTTTGGTTTTAATTGGTTTGGTTGTAATTGGTTTGGTTGTAATTGGTTTGGTTGTAATTTGTTTGGTTGTAATTGGTTTGGTTTTAATTGATTTGGTTGTAATTGGTTTGGTTGTAATTGGTTTGGTTGTAATTGGTGTATGTACATGATAGTCAGATACCTATAACTCTGCCACACTCTATGTGTAACGTGGTGATATTGCTGTGAGTCAGTAAAAAGTAGAAAATAGTGGTATATATATAATAAAGCTTCTATTAGTGACACTCCAAGCACCAACACATAGTGCCAATACAACCGTTGCTGGATGTATTCTATTTATGCTACCATGATTATTATGATAACTTGTGTCGTCATTAGTTCTCCGCCCTCCTTTGTATTGACGCTTGGAGTGGTTTGCACACGTTCAATTTTTATTATCTTGTACCATTTTAGCATTTCTATTGATTGGCACGTCATTGTTTCTGGGGTGGGGGTGGGGGGGGGGCGCTTGAGACGCATTTCTCCCATCTATCCACTTTTTAATTTTATTTTTATTTTGTATTTTCGTCGTATGTTAGTATTTGGTAAAGGGAAAACCCGAAACGTTATATAATGTAGTTTGTCACTAATAGAAGCATTATCATTATATATACCATTATCCTTTACCCACTCTATGTGGTAATGTGATTTCTACCGCTTTCTTCCTTTCCTGTCGTATCTGATAGCATTGGTCATCAGAGTCTGTCTCCAACTAAAAGATAAGGATGGGTCGATGTCCCCTTACAAGAATGGACTCATCCATTTTATATCATTTACTTCCCCACCCCACAAATAAATAAACAGGCCATGTCACTCAAAGATAAACAATTTAAGGCTGGGTTTTTGTTGTCTGTATCCCCGTGCAAGAGCAGGCTCTCCGATTTTATATAATTTATCCCCCAGCAGTCCGTGTCATTTGAGTATAATTATACAGATGGGTTTATAGTCCCTATCCACGTATTTATACAGGCTCACAGACATTTCAATATTTATCCCCCAGCAGTCCGTGTCATACAAATAGGGCTTAGCTCAGAGGTAGTGGGCTGGTTTTTCTGTTCACGGCGAGGCGGTGTTGCCGTGGAAGGCATGGGTTCGATTCCCCCGTTCGACGTAAATCTTTCTTTCTTCTATTTTCTGTTCTTGACTCTCACTGGCACTGTTGTATTATCCCCCTACAATTCTACCTACAAAGATATTGATGTGTTTATAGTCCGTATTACAGGCTCAAAGACTTTACTTCATTTATCCCCCGGCAGGCCGTTTCATTCAGTCACTCTCAACTCCACCTTGAGCATAGAGTATGGCAGCCTATTAGGCACATTGCACTAACATGCGGACAACTTCTTTATTTGCTGGTTAAGAGTCTTTTCCAAGGAACATGGGTAGCATTGTCAGGATTGAAACCCAAGACCTACCGAGCTCAACCCCGACAGCCTAACCATTTGACCACCACCGCCATTTTGATTTTTGTTTGATGACATGGGTGCGTGTGGTGTAGTTGTTAACGTGCTTGCTTTGGGCCGTCGGAGTCCTGTTGTGGGAGTTGTGAATCAGCTGATTATGTGACGTCATTTCCGAATCGTCAAGGTCATACCCCACACGACTGGTCAAAGACGGACTGTAGTTTGATTTGAATACGATCATTTTATAAAGGGCCACAACATGACATTGAAAACACGTCAAGTCATTGAGAACACGTCAAGTCATTGAAAACACGTCATGTCATTGAAAACACGTCACGTCATTGAAAACACGTCAAGTCATTGAAAACACGTCAAGTCATTGAAAACACGTCAAGTCATTGAGAACACGTCAAGTCATTGAGAACACGTCAAGTCATTGAAAACACGTCAAGTCATTGAAAACACGTCACGTCATTGAAAACACGTCAAGTCATTGAAAACAAGTCAAGTCATTGAAAACACGTCAAGGTATTGAAAACACGTCAAGTCATTGAAAACAAGTCAAGTCATTGAAAACACGTCAAGTCATTGAAAACACGTCAAGTCATTGAAAACACGATTGATCACGTCTAGAACTCGCTTGGCATTTTATTGTTTCGTGATATTTCATATTAGACATAATTTGTAATACATAATTTGAAAGTAAGGTAGATCTAAGATAAAGTGAATGTCTAATATTAATGGCGTATACTTATAAAGTAAAATGCACAAATATTAAAAATAATAGTAAATAAAAAAGAAAAAAAAAAGATACAATTGAAAATAATAATTGTAATAACAGCTTAACTTCAAGCAAGATTTGATATAGATGCAAATAAGAAAGCAATATTTGATATAGATACGAATTGGAAAGTAAAATTTGATATAGATGCAAATTGGAAAGTAAAATTTGATATAGAATTACGAATAGGAAAAAAAGATTTGATATAGCCATAAATAGGAAAGTAAGATTTGATATAGGTCTAGTTGCAAATTGGAAAGTAAAATTGATATAGTTACATATAGGAAAGTAAGATTTGATATAGGTCTAGCTGCAAATTGGAAAGTAAAATTGATATAGTTACAAAAAAAATAAAAATTTTGATATAGCTCTAGTTGTAAATTGGAAAGTAAAATTGATATAGTTACAAATAGAAAAGAAAGATTTGATATATAGATATGCTGACAACATTTAAAAACGCACCACTTCAAAAATTCCGCTATTTTGAAAATCCGAAATGCTATTTCACCCATGGTTAATCCACATGTTGTGAGTGTTTACTCACTGCATTTTTATTGCGTTATGTGCATAAACTAGGTCAGTAGGTCAGCAACCATTAAAATCACGTCTTTACCACTACAATATAATTAGTTGATAAAAACGTATATTGTTTTCCACTGAGGCTACAATATCATTTTGTTTGGTCCTGCAATGAGTAATATAGCATAGTGTATTGCTTCTTGTACCAAACAAGGTAAATTGGCACAGTGGGCTGATCCTCTGGTTGCATTAAACATCTTGATATATATTTTTTCTAGCTCTGTATCAGACCATGCGTATTAGCGAGGCACAGACTTGCACACATCGATGCCTTCTGATTTATACACTGCCCTCGGCCAGACACAGAGTTGGTCCTTAAACTGTCTAATAACGGTTCTAAAGGAAACAGATAACAAACAAAGAAATCGTTTTGGTTCATAAAGATTTACAAGGTCTTATAAGATGCTGGTAGTACAATGATTCGTATATAGGTCTTTGTATTCAACTGGAAATCTCACTGGCAGCTAATGGTAATAATAATAATAATTGTAATAAATGGCATTTATATAGCGCTTATCCACGATCATCATCATGCTCTAAGCGCTTTACAGTAGCACATTTACCCCAGGTAAGTAAAGGAATACTCAACAATTAATACGCCACACGCTACCTGTTAGACGCGAATACAATTTTTGGACAAGGACAAACACTGCTGATCATGTTTAAGTACAGAAGTAATTTGCTCCTGATATAATTTTGTCATGGTCACTAATCTGGCTGTTGTATTTTGTATTTTTTAAAGTCTGTATATAACGTAAGACTAATTAGACGACCGAAATGGAAGAAAATTGTAGAAGTCTAGTGTGCTTATAATAAAAGATGTTATAGAATTGTAGGAGTCTAGTGTGCTTATAATAAAAGATGTTATAGAATTGTAGGAGTCTAGTGTGCTTAGAATAAAAGATGTTATAGAATTGTAGAAGTCTTGTGTGCTTAGAATAAAAGATGTTATAGAATTGTAGGAGTCTAGTGTGCTTCGAATAAAAGATGTTATAGAATTGTAGAAGTCTAGTGTGCTTCGAATAAAAGATGTTATAGAATTGTAGAAGTCTAGTGTGCTTAGAATAAAATATGTTATAGAATTGTAGGAGTCTAGTGTGCTTAGAATAAAAGATGTTATAGAATTGCAGAAGTCTAGTGTGCTTCGAATAAAAGATGTTATAGAATTGTAGAAGTCTAGTGTGCTTAGAATAAAAGATGTTATAGAATTGTAGGAGTCTAGTGTGCTTCGAATAAAATATGTTATAGAATTGTGGAAAACATGTGCTGGAGAATAAAAGATGTTATAGAATTGCAGAAGTCTAGTGTGCTTCGAATAAATGATGTTATAGAATTGTAGAAGTCTAGTGTGCTTAGAATAAAAGTTGTTATAGAATTGTAGAAGTCTTGTGTGCTTAGAATAGAAGATGTTATAGAATGGTAAAAGTCTAGTGTGCTTAGAGTAAAATATGTTATAGAATTGTAGAAGTCAAGTCTTGTGTGCTTATAATAAAAGATGTTATAAAATTGTAAATGTCTAGTGTGCTTAGAATAAAAGATGTTATAAAATTGTAGAAGTCTTGTGTGCTTAGAATAAAAGATGTTATAGCATTGTGGAAAACATGTGCTGGAGAATGAAAGATGTTATACCAAATTGTAGACAGAATGATAGTGGGAAAATGTTACAGTGCCAGTCAGAGACAAGAACAGAAAATAGAAAAAATATGTTCGTCGAGCCCATGCCTGCCACGGCAACACCGCCTCGCCGTAAACAGATTAGTCCAGAGGTAGTGGGCTGTTTTCTTGTAGAAGTCTAGTGTGTTGAGAATAAAAGATGTTATAAAATTGTAGAAAACGCATGTGCTGAGAATAAAATATGTTATACCAAATTGTACGATATAGCCATCTATAACCCCTAGTGTAACGGCCAACACAGTAGAGGTTGGTCCTGGGTTATGGGTCAAGGTGAGAAAGTTCTCATCCCACACCAGCCCCAATGTGGATTTAGAATAGAAAAGTAACAATTCTAATCATACAAATAAAATACGTACATAGTATTGGACATGGACAAGATAGCATGGACAAACACGAAGAAAATAATGAAACACGCTGAAGCCAAGGGTGTGCAAATAAATTCAAAAACGAAATGCCCTGTTTGCCAGTCGTAGAAATCATACAACAGTATATAATATGGCGTGCGCATTTCTTTATCTTAATTAAACTCCTGAAAGTCCTGGATCTCTGCCAAACCAACGAATGTCGGTCACCCAAGAAGTAGCAAAGACAAACCGGAACCTATTCAAGGCCAAGGTCGTCGTTCTTGGATAATTGGAGACAAGGAACCCGTCTATGAAGATCGTGTGTGTTGTCTCAGTCACTAGTATCACCATTTCCATCTTTTCACCAACCTTCATGAAATCTCCGAACATCAAAAACTGTTGTGGGCCATATAATATGTCTTGACGTTCACCTGCGCACGTCAGGTATATAGATCCAGCATTGGTTGCAGTAGACTGAAATCTGATTCTCAAATCTACTTCTTCATGGTTTTCATCAGTGAACTCAAAAAGTGACAGAACACCTGCGGTGGGTGTACCTGTGACGTAAAATATGATTCCATCTCTGAGGTTTGTAGACAGGTCGTGGAGTCCACTGGAACCTAACGTCAGGTTGAGGGAATTCGTAATGGCCATGAAGCTTCCCCCGGTTCCATCGTCGTTATTATTGGTGTTGGTTTTCACATCACTCGTGGTCATCGTGTTGCAGATCTCACAGACACCATCACTAGAGTTTGCAGTCGGACCCAGACACGAGAACCCGACACAGGTATCCGACTGAGAGCAGATCAAAGCGCATTTGACTTTTGGCACATTTGGTGTGTTCGTGCTTCCAAGGGTTGTGAAATTATCGAACTGTTCATACAAGTTTTGTCTCAGGTTCGCCTTGGCGGTGTTGAAGAGAAACAAAAATGTAAAAACTATAAGAGCTTGGATAAGAATGCAGTGCCGATTCATGATGTATGAAACAAGGGCTACCGTTTTACGATGACAATTTAATTCTGTAGCAACTTCTCGAGAGGAATGGAGGAATCCCCTAAAATCACAGTATGATTACTTTTTCAGTCCAACTCATGCAAATCATAAGCGAATCCCATGAAAATCCCATGAAAATACCATGCAATCGTGAAATGTATAATCGAACAGCTCTTACTCCACCACAGTGGTAAACGTCGGCTGTACTACTTTGTTTTGTATTTTTGTTGCTCGATTATATCATCACAGTACACTTGCACCTTGGCACGTCCCGGGATGATCTCTATCTCTATCTGTATCTACAATCAAATCTGTATCATAGACAATTGGCTACAATTATATGAATATACCGTATACAGTACACAGACGTTTCGAGTTTCCCCTTTATAAATAACTCAGTTCATCAGTACCTACAAGTACACTGGACAGTGGGTGACTACCAAATATTGATTATCGCGGGAACGAGCGAGTCCCTCCTGGCCAATCTGAGGTGTGAGTATTTGAATGTTATCTGCTTGAATTCTCCAAGACGCGGTGAGTTGACGATATATCGGGAATGAGCTCCAATAGTTGGCACTGCCTGACACAAGGCCGGTTTTAGAATCCGTGAATTTGTTAGATTCTCTCAAACTCCAGGCGTACCGTCAACAATAGAATCATTTTTGAAAATGTTTGCAATGTGAAAATGATTTCTAGTATTGCCAGAACGATGTGATACGTCACGTGGGGTGTATGGTCCAATCCAAACCGACTGGTTCCGCAGGACCCAATCAATGCCATATGTATCGATTTATTTGTCGTTAAGAAAGCATGACAAATAACATATCGATATGATTTAAACTTTGGCTCAATTGATGTTTGAGAAAGAGTTGAATGGTCCAATTATTTCCCTTGAAAACAAAGACGATCGAGTTACAGGCCTTAGTCTCATTGATTTCTTTGAAGGAAATAATGGGGGTTGAGCTCATTAGAGATATTGATCTAATACACCGACGTCTTGTGTGTTTTGGTTTTGTTTGTTCAAAATCACAAATTGATATTGCCACCGGAAGTAGACCTTCTGTGACTCAACATCTCCTGATTTTAAAGAGAAAATGGAGTAGTGGTATTGATTCACCTAATTTACCGACAAAAAAACACTTGTATCTGGACGAGGGAGTGCTAACAATAATTGACATGGGAACAAATGAAATTTACTTGATCCTTTGGGACTAATTGTTTTTTAAAAATCGTATCACATTGATGGGATTTTTTTGTCATCGTGGTGACTTTCTCGGGTGAAAAAGAAAAAATAGGTGTCGGGCTTTGGTGATAAACATTATGATAGTAAGGGAAACAATTCCCTTCCCCCTGTCCCCTCTTCCGTGGCTCTCTGGGAGTCGGTTGTCCTCCCATCTTTTTTTCAGTCAGCCTCTCTTTCGACCTCCTCGAACTGTTCCTTGTAGTTTTGTCTTAGAAAGTCATTCTGACGCGACACGTGTCCATACCAGCCCGGCTTGCACTTCCTGACAACGGTCAGACGTTCATCATGAGATCCAATGGTTTGAGTAATACTGCTGCGGACTCCTTCATTTGTGACATGGTCTTTGTATGAGATGTTCATCAGCTTGCGATAGCATCTCATCTCCGTCACGCGAATCCTTCTCTGAAGATCGGCTGTTAGTATCCATGTCTCGCAGGCACATAAGAATACGTATTGAGATGACCAAGGAACTTTTGACTGAGGGGTCTTTCACCTCAGCGAGAAATTTATCGTTTCCGGTCTAAAACCATCATCATGCCATGATATGATATATCAAATGAACGCAAATAAAATAGAATATATTGTGTCGATGAATTTGTGTTTGGCATTGAATGCGTTAACGATCTTGATCCATAGATTTTCCATCTCTGTATCGGGTCGTGTGTGCTGGTGGGGCACAGACTTGCACTTAACCTGGATATGATTTACCTGGGTCTGCGCGTCGATACCTTCTGCCTTACACACTGTCCTCGGCCAGACACAGAGCTGGTCCCTACACTTTTTAATCACAGCACTATAGGGAGCAGATAACTAACAAATTGAAAGGGTTAATGCACGCCACTCGATTTGTGTATTGGATTTCAGGTATGGAATCTGCTGGAATGAGGTCAAATCAGGTGGTACAGTATGTACGATGATGAACGATTTACGCAATGGACATCTTGATACATCTCTCCCTCCTCCTCCATATATACACGTATATGTCATAGCACATGTAATATCATATAAAGTGGGTATTGCATGAGAGTCCTTGGATATCGTTTTTACTGCACGAGCTAAAGATCAAAACGCCGAAGATCGGGCTTGAAAACCGAGTTCGGACTTGGAAAGTTGTTTTCACCAATGCAACCAATGTTGTCGCATAGGACGATTCCAATTTATCCCTAGAACACTAAGATCTTTCTCAAGGTTCCATACAAAGCTCATCATGTCTCGAATGACAGACTCAGAGAGAAATCCAGTCCTCGGTCTCCCACATAAATTACATGTTGGTGAACCCGTCAAATAAGTCATTATTTCTAATGAATCCAGACGTCGATTGTCAACACGATGACCTTGACATTTTGTATCACAACGCCCGGTTACGCGTATCAAACATTTTCCATGAATATTTGGATGACCAAATTTTTAAGAAGGGAAGTGAAAGGTAGAAAAATACGAGTAAACGGATCGGTGTTAACAGACAAAAACAGGTGTGGCGGGTAGGAATGTACAACAAGTGAATAATGTGATAAGACCCGCTGAAGCCAATGGTGTGTATACA
>JARFNW010022990.1:0-14797 GCA_031763155.1 Dirona albolineata | reverse complement strand
AATGCTTAGGACGGGCAATGAATTGACTGTGTAAAACCGGAAAATCGCGGTGACAATCGCTGGCTGGCTGTCGGCTCAATTGCGGTTGAAACGGTAACGGACCACACACGCAGCGAAGGGCTCATCGTCAACGAACTAAGATATCACAAAAGTGACGCTGTGCTTAAAGTAAACCTCTTTAAGCAAATGAATTCCCGGCGACAGGAATGGCAGATGCGCATGGTGAGAGCTATGGCGTCCTCTCACTCTTTGCAGGCAGAGGCTTCTCACAAGAGACTGGGCAAGTCAACTGGGAATAATTTCCTGAGCACCTAGAACTCTTTTACAAAGAAGTGAAACTAAAATGAATCCAAGCCAAAGAGGGAAGGAATACTTACGAGTGACCGGTTGGAGCCACAAAGTAAAGACAGGCATGGACCCTGGTGTCATGGTAGGTGTGCAGCATCCGTTTGATTTTCAGTTCCTCGTTGAGATAGGCGTCAAACTGGGCATCAATGTAGTTGACAATTGGTTTCCAGCTGATGTGAAGAGGGTTAGAGTTGGGGGTTAGATATATATTACTATTACATACCAGGAATGGGGTTGAGGTTAAATAAGTATTACATACAGATATAAACCATATATACCTTGTCATAAAAGGAAAAGGGAACTAAAATATATAATCTCTTTGTCCAAACAATAAAAGCTGTTTTCATTTCTAGAATATCACACAGCATTCTATACACTAAACAGCCTATATCAAATTATACACTGCACTACAAATATTTTATTTCTACTCTCTGAAACAAGGAATAGTTTACAATTTCTAAAATATATTAATATTAGTTTCCTTATTTCACCATAACTATAATTAATATAGAAACACTTAAGCCGGAATTCTACACCTGTTGGTTGATCACAAAAGCATATAAAAGCCTTTCAACATTGGGACAAACTCATGCAGTGTACGAGTGAAAGAAAAAAAAGCCCCAATAAAATCATGTGGCAATGCGGCTAATACAAGAACATGAAAGACATAAGATGTATTTGATACCACACTGACTGACCTCACTGAAAATCCATACAGGTGTATTACTAACATTTTAGGATGAAAAAAAAAAGAGGAAGAAAATCTAACACCGATCCCAAAAAATACCCTTTCAAAAATTACCAATTTTTCTAACTCAGACCTAACCCTAACACAGTGTCAATTGCTACACTTGTATAAATACAAGACACATACACACAATGATTACACAGCTTGAGAGCTCAAGACTTTAAAGATTTTTTTTAAAGCACCTAGACACGTTTCAAGCCATTTTAAGCAGGGTGTGATTGTGCCAGCAGTATTCAAGTTGTTAAAGGTGACTTGGTGAACTCAAAATAACATTGAAAACAACACTCCCCATCCCCATATAACATATCTATGGCAATGTCTGACCAATCACATTCCCATCAACCTCATTTCAAGACCTCCCATTTTACCAAATACTCTCCATCCAAGTACATCAACCTAACTTAATGAAATGAATATAAATCTCAACATAGTGCCCACCCTGTCCTTTCAAATCGTTTGTAAATGGGTTGGTTGTTCCCAAAGACCCATTTCTAGACACCCCCATTGGTCCACATGAATTACATCATCGGCCAGGCCCCATATCAATTTATAACCGTTGGAATAAACTTTATGCTTCCACCAGAATGTACAAAGTTGTGATACACGTTATATATTATTATACATATATATATATATAGACAGGGATTATGTGCAATAGAAATACAACAGTTAAATAATTCATACTTTAATACATAAAAATCATATTATATCATGACAAACACTAACAGTGCTGGAAGCATTGTGATAAAATATCAAAGCAGGTAACAGTGAGGAAGCTTGAGCAGTAGCAGGAATGCAACAGCCATGGAAGGAGCCAATTTGTCATATATAAAAAATACTACTTGTGTTTAGACTTTTATATACCATTCTGATTTGTAATTACATTTTTTAAATTGTAACATATAACTTACTTACAAAATTTTTTTGTTTTTTTAGTTCATACAATTTATAAACCAACAATTTCAAGTAAAAACAATTTTCAATAGGAATAATTCATACACAAATTTTCTTTTTTTCTAATTAGTAGAAAAATTGATATTTGTGAACATAGCATAGTATAGGCTACATTCTGGTTACAGAAAACAACCACTTTATATTTGTTTACAGATAATAATTCAAATAAATATATAAATTTTTTTTAAAGCACTCTATAAATTATGTATTCCTACTATTTTTGCTATTCCTTAAAAGATAAATATCCATTACGTGTGATGGACTAAAAGAGTCTGAACTCCAGACAAGAGACATTAGTCACTAGTCGCTGTGTATACAACAACATCAATGCTCTACCACGACAACCATCCCCCATAAATGGCATGCAATTATATCCATGGTCTCTCACCCTGCATGTGTCACTTCAGTTTTCTTTCACATTATCAAATAATCATTTTAAGATTTTCACACCCAGAGGATCAAGTGACAGATTGCCAATATGTCAAATATTCAGATTATGATGCACTTTTACTTTTACGCTCTGACTTGCTTCATGAGGAATGTTTTAGAATCTTTCAATCACTTAATTTAACGTAGAATCCATCAACACTACATTCATAGCAATATATATACAACAAATAGATTTTTGTATGCATCAAATTAAAGTAAAAGATAACTGATACAAGTTAATGTAAGACACAGTGACACAGTCAGAATGGACTCCATGGACGAAACCTGGACTCACTGTCGGACAGACGTTCAAACCTCATCAATCAGATTCTGATTAAATTATTTCACACATGACAATAAATATTCCATTTTTAAAAAATCACACTTTTTTTTTTACAGATTGTTATGTTATTCAAAAAAATAAAAACCGGATTTATTTTTTAAAATTCATTCAGTACTGAATCACAAAAAATTAATTACCATATAAACATTATTTATAACAAAGGTCATTCTCATATGCAGGGGAGATAAGCAAAAGAAATGTAATACATTCATATTTGACTTGAATACAAGCCACACCCCAACTCCCACAATTCTATGTATAAATCGTTTCATTACTAATCGATGAGGTTCAAACAGTCCATCCTTCAGTTTCCTGTCCAAGTCGACAACAACCATTAAAACCCGCCACAAAGACGTTACGAAGAAAGTCCTCACCTATCCTGTTTGTTAATTTGATCACCAAAACCCACTGAGTCGACCAGAGTCAATTTCAATAGTACGTTCTTTTCTCGCAGTTCTGTAATACGCAGGAGAGAGAGAGAGAGGTAGGGATGGTTCATGGTCCAAGCAAGGCCCCGCCCCGGAGAAAGAAGGTAAATTTGTTTGGGTGTTTTTCAGACCAGTATATATATGTATGTGTATATATGTTATGATGTTAGTGAGCAAATAAAAAAGGGTGAAAAGAATAGAAAGTGATTATTATGGTAAATGATGCAAACAGAGAGAAACAAATCACCAAGGATAAAAAAGTTTAAATTTTTTAAAACTTTTATACAAATATCTTATCAATAATCGTTGACGGATGTTTACAATTTCACACTAGAACTGTACCGACTGTGGAAATAATAATGTCCTTTATTGTAAGTTTTCAAATAATAATGTTAGCATTTTTCCTTTTTTATCCTTGGGAAAAGTCCTTCTCACCAAGGCCAAGACTGATATCATGTTGATGAGGAAACCCTCCTTACCTATCCACCTTATTGATCTGATCGCCAAACCCTGTTGTGTCTACTATCGTTAATTTCAAGCACACATTACTCTCGCGAAGATCTGAAATTGCCATTTACAATGTTAACATTTCTTCACAACATAACTAAATAAAAATGAGACACAAAATTAAACAAAGCTCACAAAACTTATATTTTCCAATACTTCATTAACTTCAGATCAAAAGCTGAGAAAATGTTTTAACAAATTCATTAATTTTTTATTTTGACCAAATACTGTACAAATGAAAATGCTGCCCCCTACCCAAAAAAATTGCTTTGCACATGTAAGACCAAGAAATCTTTAAATAAAGACAAATAAAATCTTGACATGAATACATTTTCATTAAACAAAATTAACATTTTCACCTTTTTAATAACATAAAAATAAAAAAAGAAGGAAGATTGCATTATTTAAATGTTAAAATTTCCCATCTCTTATTTTAAGCGGCACCAAATATAAAAAGAACTACAGCAACACTAAAAATAAACAGTAAAATAGATTTTTAAGCAGAAACATAATAATGATAGGTGGTGTATAGTTTGAAAATAGCCTTAATATATGTCATCCACCAGGCTTCCACCCCTGTGCCTCGTATTCACAGACTGTAAGTAAATTGTTAGCTCACTTTTGCACAACATTATGCATTGAATTATACTAAAAACATGACATAAGCACCATATCTATCATGTAATGCTTTGAGTATAAATCACTGCAGTAGGATTTTGGTCATGCTGCTGATATAATCTGACAGTCATCTTGGATCATCTCCTACTTTAAGTTTTTAGAGAACTGGTCCCAGCCTTTCTGATGTCAACACAAGAAGGAGCTTTTGTTGTTTAAGAGAAAATGCAAAATTAAGCAATATTTCTCTTCTCTAATTCTTATTCAAGGAAGTTGAGCAGCTTGGTTAAGTTTCAGCCTCAATCAGCTGCTGAGGTGGACGGCAGTGGCAGTGAAAATTATAACCATAAAAGCAAAATTACTTCATTTATTTTCATTTTAATATTGAAATTCAAAAATATATCATAAGTAACAAATAGTTGGAATTTTTTTTTCTTTTAAGGGAGGACAGATTCCTGATCTAATATCATTATAACATCCTACACTTCATTATTCCATTCTTTTCAAAGTCTTACCGTAAGTGTGGGCCTTGAGTTTGACACCTGGTAGATCATGAGTGCTCTGGGTGGAGTCGAAGTTTGTGTTGAACAGGGTGTCCATCATGGTGGACTTTCCAATGCCAGTCTCACCTGGGAAATGTGTCGAAGAAAAATGATGTGAACAACAATGCTTCTACACATCCTGTCAACAAATATGATATAATATCATAAGCTACAATGCTATGTACATATATATATGTATATATATATATATTCTGTTTTAATGTCAAATTTTATTTTAAAATTCAAAATGTTCAGCAACATTTGCAACAGAGGCTTGCTTGATGCTGAATGATTTGAGTACAGAATTCAAGTGTGATTAAAGTTTTTAGCTCCAAACACATTTATTCATCATTCATATATATATCTAAAAATTAATTACAATAAATTATAAGCTTCTCACCTGAAGCCCCTAAATGGCAAAGGAACACCTCCAGTGAAGTAGGAGATTGTGAAAACTTATCAAGAGACATAGAGGCCCATAAATAGGGCTAGGAGTAGGAAATGGAAGGGCAATGATTGTAATACTAAGGCCTTTTTATAAACTTGCTTTGTTCCCATAAGAAGAATTTGAAATGATAAGATAATATGATACGTACCAACACACAGGATGTTGAAGCAAAATCCCTGGGCCACTGACTTGTTGACCAATTGATCAGGAAGACTGTCAAAGCCGACATGACCTGACAGGCTCAAATTCCTCAATGCATTGTTCAATGCAGAAATAGGCTGGAATTAATTAAACAGTCAAATTGTTAAATCTTAGTAAATATAGAAATAGTAATATAGAAAATGCAGGAAAAGTTCCATATTTTGGGGAAAAAATGTCACTACATTGGTAAGAAATGAAAACTACTTTTTTACGGAGCTATAAAAGACTTCTAGTTCTAGGTTAGTTAGTAAACATTGTACCGTAGTGAGTTTGAGTGGCTGCAAATGGATTTATTATATATGTAGAACCTACACAAGTTCTTTTTTTAATTTGCATTTTCTAAATTTCAAAACACCGGGTGATCTGTCTAGCCTACAACTACAATCAGCCTAGATTAGGTAGGGTCTCTGGGGTCTGTGCCGAATTCCGACCAGTGCTCCAAACTGTCTTCTTTAAATTAAACTACTTTTACCTTATTATTGCTTCTTTTTTTATAGAAATATTACAAAACAAAGATGTAAAAACGTACTCCTGACTCCTGTGTACACAAAAACAATACGAAGCCAGGATTGGAACACACAGTCACACAGTCCCTAATTCACTAGGTCTTTTTGCTCCTCCAAGTCCAAGACAAAGTGTGTCATAAACCAGTGTGGACCGTGGACACCCATCCCATATTGTTATATTATAATAATGTGACTCGTCACCATACTGAGAAGTGAAAATATTTAAATTAATAAAGTAAAGTTAGCAGTAGCAGCATATGGCGGTGTGCTGTCAAAGATGTCTCACCAGATAAATATAAACCATCGAAAATATCACAAGACTTCATACTTCATGCCTCTGTCCAATGTGTGAATGAGCATGGTTGTGCCTTTACTTTTATTTTTATTGAATTTGAATGAATGTGGTGAGAACAATCAGAATTAATGACAGAATTAGAATTAGAATGGCTCAGGCTCAAATTCAGATTTCCACCAAACAAAACCTCCATAATAATTTTAATACTATTTATAATAATAGTGGTCCATGCCATAGAGTCATAGACATTTTGACTCTGAACTGCACGACCAACCACTGATTTTGGAAGCAAATTTGGACTAACAGATCTAGCTCTTAAATTTGTCCTTTAATAAATAATAGGATGGACAAGAGGAAGAGTCATTCTTTACATTACAGATCCAAAGTAAAAGACACTTCAGTTCAGTACCCGGAATTGCAGACTTGATTCGGAAGACTTTTCTTCCCCTAGCTCCGAGAGTTTTGCCCGTAAGAAATACTGTGGAAATTACACACAAGATAGCTGTTACCTAAACTAATTATTGTGAAAAGAAATCATTCTCACCCTTTCTACATCTGGTGCTGCCATTTTCGAAAAGAAAAGTTTTGTTTTAAATGTCTCACTGGTTCGCTGGCCTTGCAACAGGAGTCCAAGAGTTATCGGCATAAAGAGAAAAGAAAGTGGCAAGCGATCTTTACTGTTTAGAGCCAAATAGAGATATATAGAGCCAAATCTGGAGCTATATCTTTGAAGTCCTTTTCGTCGATTTAAAAGTTTAATATAATATAATTATATTTTCATGTTTTTGTATATATGAGGTTTAATGGAATTAACGGTACTAATAAGTTGTATTGCTTGTTGACAGTAAGACGCTAGTGGCGCTTGTTGGAGCGGGGTTGGGGGGGGGGGGGGAGGGTCGATTTCGCTAATTCGTTATAGAGAGACCGACCGAATAAATGGCCTTTGTTATGTTACAAATAAACTGTAGGGTCCAGTAATAATGACCTGCCGAAGTTATGTTGACAGGGTGAAGATGTTGAGTATGCTAATTACTTTCAATGATTAACCGCATAAAACATCGGTTTTGATGGCCGAACAGTGAGCACGACTCGACTGTTGGTGCAAGCAACGTCTATC
Organism: Dirona albolineata; assembly: GCA_031763155.1. Taxonomy (NCBI): domain Eukaryota; kingdom Metazoa; phylum Mollusca; class Gastropoda; order Nudibranchia; family Dironidae; genus Dirona; species Dirona albolineata. Next base: position 7,316 of record JARFNW010022990.1, on the reverse strand, counting down.
GTGGCCAATGAATAGACGGGTGACCGGCGCTTTTGACTTGTGTCCTTAGGTAAGACACTTTGCCCTGCTTACATCATCCTATCGGAGAAGGACGTTAATTCGGAGGTCCCCTTGGTTGTTGGCAACGTTTGTCCTTGTCCAAAAAATGTATTCACGCCTGACAGGTAGCGTGTGGCGCATTAAGTGTTGAGTGTTCCGTTGCTTCCCCGGGGCAAATGAGCTACTGTAAAGCGCTTAGTGCATGGTGACGATCGTGGATAAGCGCTATTTATGAATGTCATTTATTATAAAACAGTGACGTTTCGATCATATCCCTTTGTCAAGCGACAATTAACAAGGAACAGTCACAATTTAAGCAAAAATGGGTTTGGGGTGGGGCACTAATAGCATAGTTGTTGGTTTTTTTCTAATCAACAAGTCCTCACTCCCCTCTCGCCCTTACCCCCGCTCCAACCCCATCTGTTTTACTTGCGACTGTTCCTTGTTGATTGTCGCTTGACAAGGGTCAATGGTCGAAACGTTGTTGTTGTGGGCTGTCAACCTATTTTTTTTTAAATAGACCGAAAGATACCAACTAAAACTGCAAAGCCTAGAAGAGTTAAGCCATGACATCCAAAAGTGTCCCTTGAAAAGGTAATATTGAAAATAAAAAAACCCCAACAAAACAACCTATGTTGACACACTTCATCACAAAAGTTTTTAAGCACAAACGTGTGCTTTGACCTACTTTGAATTATCTGACTGAAGGAGAAGGTCTTTCATCCGTTCAGACACGGTGCGATCATAATAAGCAGATTGTTCAGCATTTTGTACAGTGCCATTTCTTTGCACGCCTTGGTAATTTCCGTGCGTGTGTAGCTCTTTCTTTCTTTCTTTCTTTCTTCAACAAAACCTATTATACAACCTACCCTTGGGTGTTGGCTCAGGATAATATTTTACAATGTACTCAAACCGATACTTTATTTCATCACCACAGCTTTCAAAAAGAACTATAAAAAAAATGACGACGCTGCAATTTCAAGCGTAGATCAAATAATAATGAGAAAACCTTTTCGGGGTTTTCCTTCATCAGCTAACAAACAAAGAAAACATACGTTACACTTTGTATGTTTTGATACCTAAAAAACACAACAAAAACATAACCAAACAAAGAAACAAACACTAACAATCAAAACCAAACAAAAGAGGCTCATTATTGAGCAGTGGTTATCGAGGTGTGAAAAATATGATAATACAGAGTATGTACTTAGTTTCAGTGAATAAAAGCACAAAGCAGCGTCGTTCGAACATAAGCCTTTGTCAAGCGACAATTAACAAGGAACAATAGCAATAGCAAGTAAAACACAGTTGAGGTTGGGGTGGAGCCAAGGAGTTTAGAACTTCTAACGTTCTTGGGTGGAGCACAGACTATTCTGTGGGGTGGAGTGGGGAGCGCGTTATCGAGGAACCGGGCGAGCCTCTCCTTGGCGAGTCTATTCTGTTTGATATCGTGTTAAAAAACGTATGTCGTTCTTTTTCTTTAAAGCTACAACTCAGCAATCTACTGATAAAACTATTTAAATTCTAGCTTGCCACCCCCTATATTTTGCAGCGACTTGGTGCGATTTTTTGTTGTCATGAAAATGGAGGGGAAAAAATGATAATAACAATAATAGAAAAAATATTAATAAGATATAATGATAATGAATATTTGAAAAGTAAAATCGTTTTCATAATGCCTTTAACGTTTAAAAAAATGACCTTGCTATTCGAAAAGTACTGAAAAAAATCATGAGATTCTTTATTCACCATTGGAAAGTTGTTTGTCACGGCACTTTTTACTCACAACAGACCGATCTCTGGAAAATAGAAAACCCAAGCAAACGGTTGTCACCTAGTGTCATGGGTTTGAAATGTGCGTATCTCCTCAAACAAAAATGAAACGAATTTGGTAACAAAAGAGCCAATCTGGTATATTTAGCCGAGAAGCGGAAGAAGGAAGAGGTCGGTCTATGATTTTGGTGACTAATTTGTTCACACTAAGAACCGAAAAGAATGACCGGGTATTTTTCCCACTTTTAGCTAGGGGAAACAATCAATAATATTTATATAGTATTCAACACAATGGTGTTATCGTGTGGGGACGCGCTGGAACGACTTTCAGATATATTTTGGAAGGAGGAACCGCTGTCCCTATGTTAAGGAATGAGGGCAGCCGGAAGCTAAAATCCAAAATGAGGTATGCAAAAAATGTGAAAATGGTGTAGCTCCAGGTAACAAATAACAATACAAAGAACGTTGTGGTTGAGACCCGAAACGTTTTTTGTATCGTTATTTGTTTTACACCTGGAGCTACACCATTTTCACCTTTTTTTGCAAACCTCAATTATTACTTCAAATGAAAACCAAAGTGATGAGTATCTATTATGGTGAAGTTTTTTTTTCTCCGGTTTATTCAACTTATTGGGCGTTTACAAAAAAAATCAAAGGATTAAAACATTACAAACACCCTTTTTATAATGTCCTTTGTTCGAATTTTTGTGACTTCATTTCTTGACCTCTTTGCACTATTGAGCGGTGTTGTACTCAACAAGGAAACCACCAGACAATGTCCTATCAGCTCAAAATCTGCAAATTGGTCCTTCCACCACCATGAAACATTACCGAACAAATTCATTTGAATTAGGATTTACAACAAGCAGGCGATCAAACACAATACGTAATTGCTTGCCTTTTATGATCCCCAAAACAATGCAAGTGGAGCTAAGCTCATAACAGGATAACTTGCGTTGAATTGGATAGGTTAAAGGATAAAGGTTATACTTAATTAGACCAAAGGTTCTGATAGATGTCTTAAGTTGACAGTCCCTCCACCTACCTTGGGCACAATGGGCAATTCTCGAATTTGTCTGAAAACCCCGATGCAGGGACAACATAGTACATGTAATGAATAAGTGAACCTCTCAATTTTTTCTATTTGACCGTCAAGAATCAAAATAATTATTACTTGAAACTTAATGATGCTGATTTTTTAGCTTGGTGCTTTTACAAAAATGTTTGATTCATATCAATTAAAAACATCGTTCATGTTCATTCAGTTTGACTTCATAATATGTCAAAAAATAACAGCGAATGACGTGGAAGTCACGAGCATAAATTAACAAACTCAAGTTGTGGCATTTAGACTCAAAAATATGATCAATAATCAGCTTTTTAAAACAGAATTTATTAAAATTATTTAGCACCTTAAATCAAAGTATATATTTATAAAAATCGTTCTCATTTCATATCAAAGTAATTCACTAATAAAAATAGTTTCTTTACATATTAATATCCAATCGACAAGGACTAAATTTTGTTCTCCTATGAATGCGGAAGAAGGCACGGAGTGACTGTGTCGGTGTCTACAGCAGAAACAACTGCTGTGTAAGCCAACTGTTGTTGTTATCACTGCTAATGTATTCGATGAGGATTTTGTCAACAATAGTGCAATGACAGAATCAGAAAAAGAAATGCCAGCTGCTGAGCAGGCATCGGCAAGTGGTGTGAAGACAGTGGAGGGTATTCTTCAATTAAAGGATAACGACGAACTCAAATTCGGATTGTTAATCGGCTTGATTGAGCTCAAACAAGTCTCCAACAAGGATGTGGTGGATACCGTTCTTTACCTGGTAAGACATCAAGTCTCTCAATGCGACACTTGTTTGTTTGTTTTATTTTTGGGTTTTTTAAAATACTAGAATTCAACTTATAACTATGGTGGTTTGTTACTAATCTAATGCACGTTTTTATTAAATATGTGTTCGCACAAGACATTGACACCCGAGTCCTTTTCCTAGAACCGATATCAGTTTCTTCCAAGCCGGTTCCGGGGACGTTTCGTTTCATACCTGTGTGTCGCCCGGTGCTCATAGATTTACCATTGTCATTTTGTATCCTGGGTTATCATGTTGCTTTCAATGAAAGCCATTATGCTGAGAGTTTATGTTATTCAGCAAAACATTCTAAACAAACCAAGCAATATTCTGGCCTGGTCTCATTTCACTAAACCAGTCTCTCACTCTCAATGATCAATCAATGCATCATATATGACCCTGATCGCTGTTCTGTCAGAAGATGACAGGTGTAGGTCTACTCTGTTGGGTGATGCTACCTTACTGATGATGAACTTGATATTTTAAGGAGAGGAATTTAAGTTGGTGATTAATTACCCAATGGCATTGCATTGTTGCTTGGAAAGTTTTTAAAACCTGTGCTTGCATGCTGTTTATTAAAAGTGGGCGTGGCAGCGAATACATGCAGCCCCAAACTTTGTTTTTTTTCAAGATTAAAATGAGGTGATTTCAACCTATTCTCTTGTAGCTAAAATTGTGGAAGCAGGCTATTTCTTATAGCAAATTCCTTTACAAACTGAATATCTTTTTTAGCAGAATTTATCGATAAATTATCACAGCTGGCTTACTTTTTAATCCTCACCCCACTTGGAACCGTGACATAGATACCCCTGAAATTCAAAGTAAACACCCTTCCTTTTAATATTATACGGTGGTGTGCATTAAGAAAAATGTGATATGTCTATACTATGAAGTTGTCCAATTTGTTCTTTAATAGGGTGCAAGCTCAGTTAACATGGCTGTTTGCGATGCGAGTTGGTGGTTGCTGTTTGTGTGTTGTAAAGGCAGCTTTATACATGACTGATGTTGGTGTTTGCAGTTTCCATGTTATCAAAATTCAAAGTTAAAGTGTATTGAGAAACCTTAGAGACCAGCTTACCAAGGGTGGGTCCAGAACTCGTCCCAAGATTAATAGAGGAGGGAGATTTTGGTGTTGGCATGGCAGTTATACAAAAATGAAAATTTGCATTGTCAGGGGTTCTGCAACATTACTCTTGATTCTAGATTTGGAATGATTTTGGGGGAAGAGTGGATAGTCAACAAAAAGGAAGATGCAGTGGTCTTAATGATTAATTAATGAGGTCAAATGGTGAACCTTTAGTGACGACTTGCACATGTTGGACCAAAGATTTAATTAGTCTTTTGTCAATCAACCTTAGAGGGTGGAAGCCATGTCTCTTGTTATGACTGTCAGATAAACTAAAATTAAGATTTATAATAAGATCTGTCAATGAAGGATTTTCACTTGTTTCGCCCATCTTCTTTTTCGTTCTATTTTTAACTCAAACTCGAGCAATGTTATTCAATGAATGGTTAGTAATAGTAGTAATACATTGTGTCTGGGTGACATTCATACAGTATTTCACAATGTAGAAAAAGGTAATGAAAGTACAACTCAAGGACGCATGCTTTGGAAAATGCCCATCCATAAGAAAAATGTTATTTATATACACACTTTGGCAGAAGGGTCTAAAATTGTTAGAGACATGCAGATGTGGATGGGAGACGAGGGTTGGTTATTGGGTGCTGCTGGTAGGGTTGTCTTACCATTTTTGCATCAATTTCTCCATTATGATAAGTTTTTTAGCAAACACACATATATTCATTATCATGCTCTGGTCCAACATATTATTTTAATGAGGCACGTTATGAAGTTAGCTTGATTGAATTTAGACAGCTTTTTGTTTGTCATGTTTGATGACTCAATTCCCATTGCGTTATGATATCATGAAGTAGCATTGATTTGGAACAATTGATTTGAGCTGTCCCAGATACTTTGAGTTTGAGCGTCCATGAGTTTATTGACCGATGAACAATTCACACACTATTAAAACTCTTCAAATGTCAACATTTATTATTTTACTGATATAATATACATTATGTTTACTGATCTACACAGGATATGATGTAGGTGTCTGACCCGTATATATTGTATTCTAATCTACATTGAGAATGAGACAGAAAGAGAATTGTAGTGTTCTCTTCAGAAGTTTATAATGACTAGTATGTTTTAAATTCTTGTGTTGTCAGTTTACTGTACATCTCAAGATTTTATATTGCCATTATAAAGCAGATTTGTCCCAAATAAATGTAAAGTGATTGACGGTAGTAGCATTGCAGAATCATCTCATCTTAACATGCAATGTCAATGATACAAAAGACAGTAAGGTGTATATAATATATCCAGAATTACAATACATATATTGACGTCATATGATGGTTTAGAGATTGGATGTATAAAAAAAATGCAAAGGTAATGAGTCAAACACTGGTGCAAAGAATGCAAAGGTTCCCTTTAAATTGTTCATGAATTTGCTTGAATGTTCAAAATGGCGCTAAATTGAAATGAATAATGAGAATGTGATCAAAGGTTGTTGAAGCATTTATTGTTGTTGTCGAGTTTGGCTTTTATGAAATATATGATGTAGTCATTTTTATTCAAATCATTTCACTGGCTGAGAATCTTTTGATTTTGTGATTGTCTGACATTGATAAAACCTTTGTCTTAATATATGTGCCCTTTTAAAGATTCACAGTTGTAGTTGTGTTTTTTTATTTTATTTTTTTTATTGTTGACAAATTATTCAATAACAATGGTCAAGTTGATGATTGTGCCCTATCCTGACAGTTGTTGCAGAAACAAGATGATACATGAATTGTTACCATTCTTAAGTTTTTTTAAAAAGATTAAATTTGTCAAACATTTTGTTTGCTCTGAGATACAAGCCCATATTTTGACCAACTAGTCTCATCTTGTTTCACAAACTCAAATCCCCTTTTATGAAATCCAAATCTGCACACAGCCATGTGTGGTAGTCAGGACACATGATACATTTGTATGCTGTAATATTGTATATGAGCGCTGTCCGAGGCTTGACATAGAGTTGGCTTTTTTATTGCTTTGCGTTACAATGGAGTTTAGATACAAAAAAATTATTTATGTAATTTAAATGTAAAAATTTGTAGATATTTGAGTTTTCGAATTTAAAATTGTTATTGACCTGGCCGTTTTGAAAGTAGATTGGCAAATGAGATGTCATATTTTTATTCTATACTTAAAACTTAAGAAAACAGTGAACTAATTGTGCAATCATATTGGTTTGTTTGTCTGTCGGAATTGACTTACTTTTGCCCCAAAGATACAAACGAACACATTTCCAAGAAAATGTAGATTTTGTTTTTGATTGTTTATTAATTCTTGAAGTTACAATTGTTATGATTCTGGTGCTAAGCTGCTAATACTGTTAAAATTTAAAGAGAAGAAAGTGCATCTAAGTGTATAAATTATTTAATTAGTTATTTATACTTGTTGGGTAGATATTGATAGAAACATGACTGATGCCCCAAACTGACAATGAATTTTCTACACATAGTTTTTATTTGTTATAATCCAAATCCCGTTATATCACAACTAGATTGAAATTAAAAATGTTGATGCCATTT
>JARFNW010022879.1:0-14797 GCA_031763155.1 Dirona albolineata | reverse complement strand
CCCCTCCTCCCCCCAGCCCCCCCCCCCACACACACACACTCTTACACACAAACCATTTGGCCCTTTTTTTTCAGATCTTTTTTTTTCTCCATTAAGTCCTTGAGGTCGATAGAGTGTGCTTATCCTGGTTTTCGCAGCGCAAAGCATACAATACGTCACCCTTCTGGATAGGAAGCTGGTCTATCGCAGATTACTTCCCCAGCTGTAAGTGGTATCCAGTTCTATACCTGGGTCGAGTGAGGCAATTGCCCTAGAAAAACAACGAGATAGCTTGGATAGATTTGGAACCCATGACCTTCGCCGTGAAAAGATGGGGATGAAGGCATCTGTGTCTGGCAACACGCCCAGGAAAGGAGTTATCATCAGCTTGCCTTCCATGAATAAGGTATGACGTCCATACAAAGTTATTCATCTGTACCATACAGATCTCTCCCTTTCCCTCCACACCCCCCCCCCCCCCATCCCTTTCCCACACTCACACACACACTCATGCATACAAACTTTTTTTGGACCTTTTTCAGATCATTTTTTATTTAGGGCTTAAGAGCCTTGATGACCATAGAGCCGGTGCTTATCCCAGTTTCCGCAGCGTGAAGCAGACATTATGCCATCCTCCTGGATAGGATGCTGGTCTATTGTAGATTGCTTCCCCAGCTTCTCCATTATTTTTACACCGGGGTCGAGTGAGACAATTGGAGTGAAGTTTCTTGCCCAAGAAAAGCAACGAAGTGACTGGGATAGGATTCGAACCCACGACCTCCGCCATGAGAGTCCTCTGACCTAACCACAAAGCCACCTGTTGGATTTGTCTTGACTGATATGTTTTACTAATTTTCAGGAGATGAAGATGGAAGGGGAAATGACAGTCAACGGAGGTCGTACTATTCTGGATGCCCGCACAGATTTCTCATACTCTCAGGATGCCAGGAAAACTCTGACCTTGACCTCAAAGCTGGAAGACATCATGGACTATAGAAGTGACTATAACTATAGGTATGTAAATGTTGATTTATATGTGTATAGGGCTTATTCACGATCATCACCATGTTCGAAGCACTTTACATTTGCCCCAGGAAAGCAACAGAACTCTCAACACTCAATACACTGCACGCTACCTGCAGGTGCGAATACAAAATGTTTTGACAAGGAATTTGTATTGGCCTATAGAGCCATTGCTTTTTCCAGTTTCTGTAGTGTAAGGAGGACAGAGTCTTGCTTCTGGATAGGACACTGCTCTATCACAGACGAATTCCCCAGTTGTAAGCTGGAGTAACAAGAGTTGTAAACAGAGCATCTTGCTCAAGGTCAAAACACAATACCAAAAGTGGGACTCAAATCGAGGCCATTTCTGTTGAAGCACGATGTGTGACCACTCAGCCAGCCAACCTCCAGTTTCGTTAATGATGATAATAATGATAATGATAATAATGATGATAATAATAATGATAATAATAATAATAATAATAATGATAATGATAAAAATAATAATAATAATAATAATAATAGTAATAATAATAATAATAATAATAATAATAATAATAGTAATAATATTAATAATAGTAATAATAATAGTAATAATAATAATAATAATAATTATAATAATAATAATAATAATAATAATAATAATAGTAATAATAATAATAATAATCTACAGTTTTGTTTAGATTGATATAAAATATGATTTATGTTCGATGGATTTGACACTGAATGTGAATTGAATAAATTGTTACAATTACAAGATGGATTTTTGTTTTTATCTTCCATACAGCCTGAGCCTCGGCATTGCTCATCCGTACACACGAGTTGATATACAGATGAACTCCCACTTTGGCAGCTCCAAGGAGAAGATGACAATAGGCACTGAGACTATGTACATGACGGCCAGAAAGCAGAAGAAAAACATGGCGCTGTTTGCCGAAATTAACAAGATAAAGAAAGTTTTGAATGTTGAGGTAAGTTGTTTAATGTTAAACAATAATTTTAGGTCTGTATCTGGAGTTTATCATTCAAAAAATGAAAAATAAAAAAATAAAATAAAATAAAAACTCCCTTTATTCATCCCAGGGGGAAATTTGTCTTTAGGGTCTATTCCGAGGGTAAATTGAGTTACGGGTAATGCCTTGTAGTTAGAAATATAACCCATCTACGTGAAATGCCTTGTCGTTAGAAATATAACCCATCTACGGGTAATGCCGTGTCGTTAGAAATATATTCCATCTACGGGAAATGCCTTATCGTTAGAAATATAACCCATCTACGGGTAATGCCTTGTAGTTAGAAATATAACCCATCTACGTGTAATGCCTTGTAGTTAGAAATATAACCCATCTACGGGTAATGCCTTGTCGTTAGAAATATATTCCATCTACGGGAAATGCCTTGTAGTTAGAAATATAACCGATCTACGTGTAAGGCCTTGTAGTTAGAAATATAACCCACCTACGGGTAATGCCTTTTCGTTAGAAATATAACCCATCTACGGGTAATGCCTTGTCGTTAGAAATATAACCCATCGGCAGATCTAGGTTGAGTGTAGATACCTTGGTATATAAAATATGTTTTTTGACTCTCCTGAAAAATTTAAACAATTCATGGATATACAGTCTTTGAAAAGAAAAACTTCAGATATATACACCGGAGAAAAGAAAAATGAATTCTGGAAAATGTTTGGAACATCTCAATTATTTTTTGTGCTATCGCCACGTTATTATCACCATTAAGGTCATCCAACCCTGATTAAAGCTCCCTCAAGCACTGTGGAGAGATTGTCATTTTAAAAAATAATACAAAAACTGAATCAACTACAATGTGGCTAAAATCTCAATAACGTTTCCCCACAGCCAAGAGGGCTGCTTAAAGCAGTTCTCTAAGAATGTGAAAACTCGGACGTGTTTCTTCTAACCATACTTTGATTTTTTTTCAAATTTACTGTATCATTGACCCCTGCAGATGACCAACCCGATGCACAAGATGACCTGGTCAGGCAAAGTGATCAGTGAGAAGCCCTACAAAGTCCAAATGGTCAACAAGATAGATGAGGATACTATGATGGAGTGGGACTTGACCGTTGATTCGGACAAGAAGGCTGTCCTTATAAACACATACTACGACACAGGTAACAAACCAAATGGTCTGTCCTTAAAGGATTAGGGTAATGATTAATTGTTGATAGCGAGATTTCTTAAATCGGGTGTCAAACCTATGCCTTGCAGCTGCAACACCGCCTCGTTGACGACAACGGCTGGCTGGCTCACTACCTACTGAACCATCCCTTTCCTACTATTATTCATCTGTAGGAGAGAGTAATACAAACTAAGTGGGATAATGTAGCAGTAGAAAAAATGATTTTCGTCGACCGGGAAAATCGAACCCATGCCCAGACCTGTAAATGTTCAGACAATTGTCTGATTTCAGACAATAAAATAATTGTCATTAGGACGTCCCCCAGTTACAAGACGTCTTTATTTATTCTCTACGCTGTTTTATTTTCCGCGAAGTGTGCCGACGAATTTTCCGCGGAGCACTCTCCGCGAGACTTTTTTCTGTATGATACAGACCAATCGTTTTGTAGGCCAGAAAAAGTCTGTCCAGAAAAATATGGCTATGCCTTGACCTCAAGGTCCATACATTTTTGCCATTTCCCGAGTGATTGTAAACTGTAGCATGATGCTAATACTAGCACAGAATGACAGTGGGATAATGTAACAATGCCAGTAGCTATTAGCTCAGAGGTAGTGGGCTGGTTTTCTGTTCACGGTGAGGCAGAGTTGCCGCGGCAGGCATGGGTTCGATTCCCCCCGGTCAACAAAAATCTTATTTATTTTTTGTTCTTGACTCTCGCTGGCACTGTTACATTATCCCACTATCATTTTGTCTACTGGACCATCGGTGCCTGCTCCCTCTTCATTTATTTTAATACTAGCACAGAAGAAGCGTAAGATTTTTCTACTATGGTGGTACAGAAGAAAATCTTTAGGATCAAGACATCGTCACTTGGTCCACCCTATATTATGAAGGTCACAGCAATTGGGAGACTTCAAACTGTTATTACTCCAAATAAGAGCTGGCGATGCACAAAATCTCTGGTGGTGTATCTTCTATCTTTTTATATAATAATGCACTGGTCTTGCTCTCACTCCCACACATTCTATCAACTTAGCATGGTGCCCTAATTGTAGAAGGAAGGGTGACTGCACCAACACATTCTACGTATACACACGTGACACACCCACATTCACACAAACCAGAATTTGTCTGACATGCTAAATGCAATGTGGACTTCAAAAGCAGCTAAAAATCTGTTTATAGTCTGTATCCCCATACAAGTACAGGCTCATGACCTTTACATCATTTATCCCCTGCAAGCTGTTTCATTCAATATCCCTCTCAACTCCCCAAGACGCAACATACTAACTGACAATATTATTTTATCTCTCTCTGCCTGTAGGCGTGAACTCATTCACACCTGAGTCAAGTTAGAAGAAATGATGTGTACAGTCTTGTGTGAACCGCCATTAGGAAAACGTAACGGCATTCCGCATGAGTGGGGTGAATCATCCAAACTATTTCTTACCCGTTGAATTTCCAGCCCCACTCTGTCCAGCCTTGTGTCACTGGCAGATTGTATTTAGACCTTGATTAAGGTCAAGAAATAAAGTACCTATGCCAAGAAATAATATAAATGGCGAAAGTTTGTCCGCACTTTCCTAACACCAAAAGGTAGAAAGGAAATTGATATAAAATTAAGGTCAAGGCTAATGTTGGCATCCAGGTGCCTTACCATGGTTTCAGACACATGACTGACACCCACGTCTTTCTTACAGCATGTGGAGAATACATGGAGTTAGGTAAAACAGTGCTTCCTTTCAAATACACATCCGACTGACAGACTTCCCCGAAAAGTTTTTGATTTGAAGGGACTTCCCGACAGAAAGTGGCCGTCAGTGTCTGACTGCCAGTCTTGGGCACAGAATAAATACATACACAGAAGTGACAACAGGGTCAATTTTGAATAGGTACTCATAGTGGCCACGACAATACTAAACAAATATGGCAGACGTAGTGGTGTTAAATTGTGTTCACCGCCATTTTGGTTTGGTTTTTTTGGTGATATTCTGTTGTTCAAAAGTTGTGCCATAAAAATCGTCTATTGACGCTTCTGGTCAATGCATATTCTGTGGTCTCAGGCGTATGTCTGTTTGGACCCTTACTCTATTCTTGGTGGAACATAAAACTGTCACTGTCACTTCTATTGTGATGTAAATTTAACTAACTAGTACTACTCAAAATGAGGAACAAATTAACAACAACAAGTCTTTTAACTTTTACTACTGAAAACCAGCTTTATTGTATTGGGTGTTACTTTTTTTTCCTTTCTTTTTTTCCCCAATTTGTATCAAGGCATCTAATTCAACAAATTACAATAATATAAACTTATTTCAATGCAAAGAAGACGGCAAACAATTTCATGAGATGTCATCAAGGAGATGAAATAATAATATAATCATATTATATTAACAAAAATAGAAGACCATCACATTGTTAAAATTAATTCACACAAACAGTTATTTTATGAAGAAACTGTTTTACAAGACACAAGAACAGTATAATTGACAAATGCATGCATGTTCTGCTCACACGTATTAAATGTCGATAATGCCATTGGGAATTTATTTTCCTTTTCTCTTTTTTAACAAACATTATTTTCAAAGTAAAATTGAAATAAGAATCACTAATTCAATTATTCTCTCACTCAAAATAATAAAATAAAAAAATTCTTTAAATGTCATTCATCATCAAAATACAATTATTTTAATTATTCAAACAAAAAACCCCCCCCCAAAAAAACAAGAACCCAACAGAATATTAATCAGACCAGATTCTCTTGTTATATAATAATACATGTGAACTCAGTAAATCACAAATTTAAAAAAAAAAAACAGAAAAAAACCCTGAATAAATAAAACAAGTTAAAGCATAAAAAAACAAAGACATGAATGAATTTCTTTTGACAAGTATGTAGGTATACAACAGCAACAATGATTGTTCTTTTTAAAGGGGAAGGGGAAGCCCACACATTGAAATAAACTATTCTTATCTAAAAAGTCCTGTTTACGTCTTGAGATATTGTAAAATCTCATTCCACACCTACCAACATCAAAATATTCTAAGTTTAGAAAAAGACGGTCGGATAATGGGTGCAAGGTTATAGTTGGCTCATTTTGAGCGGTGTATCATTTTCAAGGTATTAAAAACAAAAGACTTTAGATTACCATTACCCAGTGGGCTAATCACCTCACTGTCCTAAACCCCTGACCTTCAGGCATTCCCGGCTCTGCCTCAGTGATATGTAGTCTTCAGGGTGCCCGTGCGTGCCCATGGCTAGACATGGAGCTGAGCCTAGCACACCTCTGCAGTAATTATCAATTACTATCTTATAATAGAGCAAGATCATACAGACAGCCAAACAGAACATCATATGATATCAAGCCTTTCATAATTTCGAAAAGATTTCACACCAACCAACAAAGCAATTTCACAATCTTGATTCTTCACTGAAACTGAATAATCCAATCAATAAAAATAAAAAAACCCTAAAAAAAACCACCAAACATTTCAATTTCAGCGTCAAACCCACACTACTGTAATTAGCATCACTCGTATCTCCTCCATAGTAGATGAATCACCCACAGACCACCAATTTTGTATGAAGTGTCGTGCACTATTTGAGCTTTATGGGAATTCCTTTATAATTTCATCTTTCTTTCTGCAAGCAAGTTATAACTTGAATTTGAATATATATTCTATAATATATTTTTTATATATATATATACATACACATACACACATATTATGTGCTTGATGGTTACAGCTTGAAACCCATGCCGTCATTTATTGCAGAGGAGAGAAAGGCGTTGGGATTAAGATTCTTGATTTCATGTGGCGAATCAGAGGCACTGGGGAACGGGAAAATTGGACAAACATTTGTGAAGCTGTAGATATTGTTTTGGTACAAGTTGGGCGTATTATTTTCCTACCATTTTTCAAATCTAAGTAAGCAGGCTAATTTCCTGGGGCTTCAAAATCAAGACAAACTCCAAACATGAACTCTTCTTAGGAAAATGCTGAAAACTTTTGTTTCTTTAAAGATGACAATATAAGTACTTGTAAATCTGTTGTGTCTTTATCAATAAAGAACCCCTTGAGTTGATGTTTGTCATTGTGAAGGTCATGGAGCATTTTGTATGGACACTCATTATACACATTGATTTCTACATTTACATTTTGAGAGAGGGGGGGGGGGAGAGAGAGAGAGAGAGAGAGAGAGAGAGAGAGAGAGAGCGAGAGAGAGAGAGAGAGAGAGAGAGAGAGAGAGAGAGAGAAGGAGGGTGTCTGTGTGTGTGTGTGTGTATGTGTGACAGTGCATGACGTGTGTATCTACCTGTATAATGCACACACTCATCCCATCCAGGCCTGCTCCAAGCTGCTTCTCTCGTCTCCTTTCGGGTCTGGAGGTCTTTGTAACCTGTAGGCAAATCATTTTGGCATTGGCTTACCCATTAATCATTAGCCATGACACAGCCCCAACCTTAAATAAAATTCCCAAAAACCTTGGGAAATTTGTAATAACTTTAAAAAACCGGGCCTTAATTACAATTGAAAATCAAAGAATTCAGTAAAAGGTTAA
Organism: Dirona albolineata; assembly: GCA_031763155.1. NCBI lineage: Eukaryota > Metazoa > Mollusca > Gastropoda > Nudibranchia > Dironidae > Dirona > Dirona albolineata. The sequence continues at coordinate 7,110 of JARFNW010022879.1, read as the reverse complement.
AAAATATAATATGTAGTAGTTAAAAAATTGGGATTTCCATGACAGCATCTTGTGGCATTGCCTTAAAACCTGGAATCAGCCCCCTTTTCCTGGCACCACTGACAGGTCCCATTGTCCTTCAGCCCTCTCAGAAGTGGAATGAAAAAACAAGGCTGTCAACTTAAAACAGAAACTTAATTACATGGTGTCCCCAACAGGTGAGGGGGTCACCATACTGAGTTCATCATACCATTGATGTATTCACTGTGACGCAACATAACGGCTGGCCGAGTCGAGCGAGCGTAAATAGTCAAGTCTTTCCCAAGGACTCCAGACCAGTAGATTCAGAGTCATTTTGAACTCGGGACCTCTTGATATCAAATCTAATAGCCTAACCACCAGGCTACATATTATGTCAAGTTGGTAAATGGTTCGACAGTGGGGAAACTTCCATAATCATAGAAATTCATAATAAAAACATTAACAGCTTAATAGTATAGTAAATGTAAAATTCAGGATTCTTTATAAAACCATGTAGCCAGGAAACTTACATGACTAATAACATGCTGAGGGGTTCACAGATATAAAGTGCTAGTTTTAACTATGGTGCTTGTTGTTTAAGTAAGCTATGGTGATTGTTATTGTTATGTGCGGTCAAATCAAATTATGCATACACAAACAGCAGCAAGGAATATTGAACCCAAGACGTTTTGGTAGTATTCAGGATTAATGAGATATAATATGATATGCATACAATCTTAGTTGGTGAATAAAAGGGTTAGTGATTGATAAAATATTGTTTAAAAAATTTAAAAGAGTAAAAACAAATTTTTAAAAAGAAGCAATCTATCTTAGTATGTTTTGATAAGTTTGAAAACTAGTTGTGAGAAACGAAACCAGGATTTTCACACTCATGCCCGTTCTACCTCACCAAAAACGAAGAAGTCACATACATGCAACGTAATGAAACACTTAAAAAAAGAAAATAAAGCAACTAAAAAAAGTTCCAGCGCTAACATAATAATATATAGAAATCACTTTCTCTTTTCAAATGGTAAATGCTGTCGACTCGTAACACACAGATCCTGTGTTTAAACCCTGACGGGATAGGATTATGTCCAAAACTACTTTTCACCATGAATATTCAGAGCTTTCAATGCTCTGACCTGTAAATATATATACTCTCAGAGAATCTTAAACCCTATTCCAGCATTCCCAGTCCAAGTTTTTATCCCTATTTCTACTCCAGTAACATGTTGGTCATCTGTGTGTGAACAAGTCATCTCAAAGCGAGATAATGAAACCACACACAATGTTATAAATCTAAATCTGAGAGGCTACCAATAGGTTGGAACAGGGTGCAAAAAATAATACTAATACTGTCTATAGCGAGTCTGATTTTTAGCAGGCTTGTGAGACTGAAATCAAGTGGGCAAATAAATAATAACAACAAGTATGATAGCCTGGGTCTGTGTGTGTGACATCAGGCCTCAGGGAATAGAGTAAACCAAAAACGCTAGACTGTGGTCGGTCACACCTGAGGTGCTGAAACAGGTTTGAAATCGTACAGCCTTGAGGGATATGTAGAAATAATGTGCTGCCATCCATTTATCTAGTCTTACAACGTTGAAATGGATGTAAAATCCAATACTGAACGGATAACTTGTCTGACGTTGACGGACACAATACCTACCCCACAAATGTTCTACTACGTTCTGCTGGCCTATTTGACCAAAGAGACCCATCACAGGCTCATCGCTGACTTTCCTAAACTGAATTCCCTTGGCCCTTCAAAACAAAAAAAGAAAATAAAAATAGAAAAGCCATGAAAAAAAATTTAAGCAAAAAACAAAACAAAACAACTACTTCAAAATCAGTAGGTGTCGAAGCACGGGCTGTATGTAGAACATTAGAAGACAAACAGCAGTGAGGCTCAAAGTGGTTCAAAATGCACAATGGTGGTTCTGTCTCGTCAAGTTCAAAATCCTTGGAGAGAAATGAACGACAACGTAAAATGCAGCACAAACAACACCAAGCAGAAAGATATTCCACAGGCCACAACAGCAAGAAAAAAAAATAAAGTAAAATTTTTGAAAACAGACCCATACATACACCAAAAAATAAATAAATAAATAAAAAATAATACTACAAATAAGACACAATAATTCTACATTTTTAAAAAACAAAAGAAAGAAAAAAAAGGGAACAAGAGCAACGTAAATACGGTAATCAATGAAACGATGACTGTCTGTCTTAATCCTTATATCATAAACCCACGGCCGATTTATCATCTTTTTCTTCCCCCCATTCCGGCCAATGTACATCCGCTGCTTAAGCTAACACTGATCCTAAATTCAAAATACATACTGGAGGTCTAATGCCACCATTGTACCTACAATGCTATTCAATGAATGTGCCCATTCGCTTTACTCTGCATTTGAATTAAACATTGGTTGGCGAGAAGAAAAGGAGCTATGATAGAATTGAAGCTTACGAAAGAAATGTGTCTGTAACAATTGGCCTGACATTGCATCATGTCATAGATTTTTATAAGGTGAGAAAGAAAATACTATGGACGAAAAGGGCCCATGAATCAGAACCTGTTTTACAAAATCCAATCAAAGTTGAGGTGTTCAAAATTTTTTATCTGACATCCTGCGAAAAGCTAATTTGACTACTACATGTGAAGTACTACTATGTGAAATAAACTCTATAGAATACCTAATGTTTTTCACCAGGCTTAGGTGAGAGAAGAGAAAAAAGAAAAAGAAAAAAAAGACCCAATCCCATAATCCATCAGGTGAGCTTCCTTCCAGCGGACGTACCTGACATTAAATTTAATTTTAAAAGATGCAAAGAGTATCAGTCCACTCACTGATGTGAATTATAAACCGATCTTCTTTCATGATCATATGGCCTCGTCTCATGACGTTTTATGTATAAATAAATGTTTCATTTCCATAACTCTTATTTTATAACTCTGTAAATATGAAAACGAGAAACGACTTATACCACTTTGAACAAAAACAACAATGATATCATAATTTCTTGGTGCTCCGCTGCAAAAAGGAAAGTGACGTTATTAGATTACAGGGTGCTGTGATCAAACAAACAATATATATATTATATATATATATATATATATATGTATGTACATACACATCATGCATATAAATATTATATTAAGATGACAGGAAACATTTCTCCATTCCTTCTTGTTAGACGTACATTATATACCGAGAGAGAGAGAGATAGAGAGAGAACCTGCCACAGCATGCTGATAGGAATTATACATAGAACATAAAGAAAAAAAAGCATATTAGAATTAGGCACGTAGTATCTAATGCACATGACTAATCATTAATTAATCATTTACGTTACGACAATTAAACTAGGAAAGCTGTAGAGCTTTAGACGACTAAGGCAATTTTATTTTTTTTAATTTGTATGAGTAAGATTTTAAAATGAGCTACTGTAAAGTGCTTAGAGCCTGGTGACTATCGTGGATAATCGCTATATAAATATCATTTTATCATTATTGTCATTAAAATGACACATGTTGGCCAAGCATTAATATTAGGTGAGAAGTGCAGACAAAGAGGAGCATTAGTCACTTTATACCCTTCTATGACTCCCAGTTATTGGTTATCATTTTATAGAGTTTGATCTCCTCTTTTCAATGAGAAATTATCATCTTGAGGTAGGCCTACTGCAACTGGAAGAACGGCTGGATTGATAACGCTAACAGTCGTATGAAATTAGACGGGATACACAAACGTTAACACCTGTTCACCCTCTATTTCTGAAAATTGAGTCATTGAAAATTGAGGTCCATTTGTCACGCATTATTTTGCCTTTTCGACAGTAGAGACTATGATATCATATAGATATTCCTAACGTCTTGATGTCTGCCGGATGACCGTTATTCTTCAACACGCATTAAAATCAAAGAATATGAATAAGCTGAGAAAAAAATTAAAATCCCACATACTTGGAGAAAAATGTTTACATTCAAAGCGAAAATTATAGATAAAAAATGGATTTTCAAAATATGTCAAAGTAGGACCTAAGCAAAATACTTTGTTGCAAAGACTACACGAATGAAAAGACTGGTACCAAAAATCACTCTATTGTACAGTTGACCCCAAATGTGTTGATGCCATCTGGGAGTGAGAGGAAAAAAAAAAAAAGAAGTAAAAAGCCAAACATCAGCTTCTCCAAACAATTTGACAGTACCACGATTCCTATGATACAGTGCCATGCTATGCCTGAAACGCTTGACAGACTGAGAAACAAAATTGGAAACAATAGGCCTACATGGCGATAACAGCTATGTGTCTGTTCTGTCAACAATAATTTTTTGAAAAAATATATTATTCAAAATGAATCAAAATGTTAAGAAAAAAAATTTGGGCCGATAGAATTTTTTTTTTTTTTCTTCAACTTTGATTTCCAGGTCTATCAAGCTCTAAACGTGAAAGGGTTATCATCATCGTCATAGCAATCATGGTACTGTCAATCCACAAACAGTGGGGATGGTTTTCAAAGAATCTCATTCACTCCCAAGAGGACCCAACTTCATTCTCTCATGAGGAGCCAATTGCACTCACTACAACAAAAAACACCAAAGTTTACAATAGATGAAATGCAAAATAGTACACAGCAAATTAAGCATGTTAAATTTTTTAAATACACACACACAGGGGCAAAATGACACCATCTACTGTTAGCGCAGTGTAGTTGATCCACCTGCAGTTTGTTAGCGTGGAGCTGGGAATATGTAGTGGGGTGTGGGGGATTTGGGAGCGAGAGGCGGGGGAACTACAGTAGAAACTGGGTCGTCCCTCACACACTCGTGGACGGGGCCAAACAACTTACCCCAAAGATGCTTCACGTTGTAAACATTACCGATCTGGGCAAAGAAGCCAGCCACGGCTTCATTGTTTGTCTCGCGACTTCTTATACCTTTGGCCCTGTGTTTGAAGGCAGACTGGCATATGTTATTACGGCTGTTAACCACAAGGACGGTGAATTTAAATAATGAACTTATTATTATAAACATGGTCACCTTGGTGCAAGAACCCTGTAGCAGACATTTTAGACAAATTAAATTCTAAAAGAAAAAAAATGTGATTACCCTGCTTACTCATATGCTTTGTTACCAGTCAGATTTTTCAATCAACCTGTGCGTTAAAATGGCTATGATCAGAAAATGATTTCTACTTCTAGCGTAGTGGAGGCGCAAAGGACAAGAGATTAAGACATTGCACTTAATCCACACAATTGGCGTCTCAGTCTGGCTTTCAGTATCAAATTCTTATCATTGGGCATGATGCTTTACTTCCATTGCCTCGTCCAACTGAAGAGTACAAATGGGAACCAACTGACAGCTGGGGAAATAATCTGTGGTACACCAGCGTCCTGTCCAGAGGGTGACAAATCATCACTTTTTCCCCTTCACAAATAATAGAAACTGGGATAAGCACTTGCTCTATCATTAGCCAAAAGGTTCTGCATGGCTTACTTTGTCTCACATGATACTTGACAAAGAGGTCAGCATGAAAAAAAAAAAAATCAATTCTGTATGCTAAAAATGTTCTAAAAGTCATAAAATTAATGATGTAGATAAATGATCAATAAAAGGATATTCAAAACTTTGAATGTTTTATTACCTCAATGGTTTAAAATATATTTAAGAAAAAAAATTTTAAAAAATTAAAGCGAAACAAGAGAAAATGTGAAAGATTTATAACATATCCTGAATACAAGAAATAACCCACGTGCCAAAATAAGTCCTCACTGAATTATTAGAAATTATATAAAGAAGGAAAGGAACAGGAAAACATACCAGCAATTTCCCCATTCATACATAGTGCCAGGCTGGTGGAAAAAACAAAAAAAGTTTATAAACATTTTATTACATTCACAAATTCAAACAAGGACAATACAATTTTTTAACTTCCCTCTCTTCTCTTTAAACAACAAAATTGACTGCAGACTAAGTTTAATTATCAATACCATATTGGACTCTTGAGACAGTAGGTATTCGTCTGTCTTTACATGGCAATGAGTTAGGGGAAGGCAAACGTGGTGATCGGAAAGGGGAATTAATTCAATCTGGAAAGGGGAGATAATTTAGTCAGTTGATGTCCCATCAATGGCTTTGTGGCTGCCTTACTCAAGTTAGAAAGCCAGTTTTGTAACTGAAACCCCTGTCCGTGGCCGAGTTTCAAGCAAGAGACATAAAGAGAAAAAAATTTTAAAAACTTGAATCACTTGCTCTACTAACACAAGATGATAGTGGGATAATGTTATAGTGCCAGTGTGAGACAAGAACAGAAAATAGAAAAACAGATTATCGTCCACCGATGCGATCAAACCCATGCCCGCCACGACAATCCCACCTCGCCGCGGCATGGATTCGACACCCCCCGCCCCTATAATATTCTTGTCTCTCACTATCATTCTGTCTACTAGACCATCAGTGCCCACTCCCTCCTCATTTATTTCCTACTAACACAAGGCACGCTTCTTGAAACATTTACTAATATCAGAGGGAGGTACTTTGACTTTACCTTCAAAGTGTAACTTCTGAGTTCGTAGATATTACTGGGCTCCCTGGGAACAATGGCCGGCCAGAAGCTAAAACCTAAAAGGATCTGATTCCTTCTGTACCTCAGCATCTGGTTTCTATGCCTGCGAAATTCTTTGAAAACCTGTGGAAAAGGAAAAGTAATAAAAAAAATACCAGAAAAAAATAGCCTGACTGATAGATAACTGTGGGACTTTTGTGCTTTGTTCTCCCGTATCTTTCCTACTGTTCAACTAACACTTAAGTATATGTAAATACTTTTCCTCAAAAGATTTTGCTCATTCCATAAAAAAAAAAAGAAATTTTCGATTCACGAATACATTATATGTTATTAATAAAAGTGGAAATTAGGTTTTTTTAAAGCCCAAAAACCTTCTATTTTTGGAAAGAAGACCATAAAATGCACATCAATTAGTAATTTACCAATCTAAAGGGGCAGAATAGTTGAACCCACATTTTCATCAACTTTTTTGTACTTCAAAATAGCAAGGTCAAATTGAAAAAATAAAAAGGGGGGGGGGGGGGGGGGAGAGTTGTGG
>JARFNW010022769.1:0-14803 GCA_031763155.1 Dirona albolineata | reverse complement strand
TAGGAACACTCAACCCCCCCCCCCTCCCCCCCCCCAACCACACACACACACACACACATTCGGAAAACACACTCATCCACCGGTCAACTATATGTCAGAATTGGATTATTAAACGTAACGATACAGATACATAGATAAAAAGTCGTTCCCGTCAAATCCATCAGGCCTAGTAATGGGCATGTTTAATTATTTGATACGCCATGGAGAACAGCAGGCGGTACAGCGGAAATGACTTCCCGAAAATTAAGCAAGGGGTCAAATTGCGCGGAAAACATCAATTATTATTATTATAATATTAAATAACGTGTCCACACCGAGCATTGGCCTTACACTAATAATAGGGAACATAATGGTAATAATGATGATGAGCGGCGATACTGACAGGAGACTGGACAGCAAAGATAATTACAGATGTGACTGCCATGACAGATCGTGGACATGTTTTACAAGTAGGTGTAGTCAATCACACGGTTAGAGTTATATTTACGTACATCGGACCAGTCGGTATAAAACAGTGTGACGAGTATCACACTCTAGAACGCTTAATCCGAAATGTTTGTGACTCTTCCTTATAATTTCGGATTAAACAAGTTTCGAATTATCCTTTTCCAAGAGAGATGACCTATTGTCCTATTTGGACTGTTTTACAGCTGCTGTACGTTATTTCATCATTATCTGGTGCTGCATCACTTACTGCAATGAGTAACGATAAGAGTGTAAATTTGGGCGTTTCCATCGATGCGGTGTGTGTGTGTACGTGTGTGTGTGTGTGTGTGTGTATTGGGTATTGTTGGTCGAGACGGACACTGACTAAAAGCCGGGCTAATCCGAAAAAAAGTCCGTTGTCATACAACTATCCAAAGGGGGAGACCCGGTCTAATTTAGTTAAACGTTGCTTTAGACACATACAAACCAAAACCACACAAAAGGTCTTGTTATTACCAAAAGGAGGCACTGACCTCCCTATTACTATTACTATTACACATGTCATCTGCGATAGAACTATACAACTTGTGGGATAGATAGAGCATTGAAAACTCTCAGTCTCAGATTACGTCTTACAGTTACTGCAGCCAGCTAGTAGAATAGAAGTGTTCATTTTGGGTACTCGAAAAATGTTAAACTCAATTGATTGCGTTATTCCTAAAGTAAAAGCACAAACCACAGCAGTAGGATTGGAGTTAGAGCAAAATACTGAATTGAAGTTGAAAGTCCACTAACGACAATTCTAAACAAAAAAGTTGGGTTTGCAACATAACCTGAAACTGGAACTGGAAGAGACAAATTGTTTATATTTCACGTTGCTAAATTTTCATTAATTCCTTACCTTTCGTGCCGATAGCAAAGTTTAAATGATTTCACTGCACACTTTGTTCTTTTATATTATACAGTTGATGACAATTGTCCTCATAAAAAGCACACGTGGAAGAGCTTGTTGTGTGACATGAGCTGTGTGAAAAGCACATGTGGAAGATGTTGGGGTGACCTTAGCGTGTGCAGCAAATTTAGAGGAAGGTGTGTGTGTGTGTGTGGGGGGGGGGGGGGGGGTTAGCTGGGAGAATAGATCATGTGAAAAAGCTGGCCCATTTGGTAACTTGACCTGGGTTCAATAGCCACCGCATTTTTTTGGTGTTGTGGTGCACTTGCACTCTACCATTTGCCCAGCTCAAACAAGTGAAGTAAGACAAGGCAATATCAATAATTTAAACATCCCATTTGATTTGTTATTTCTATATCTTGAACTGGGTCACGTTGACCAACAGCAAGATATGTAACGCACAATGTTTTCCATGATGATATTATAAATAAATACCAAACTGCATCTGGGGAATTTCGCATATATTATAATTAAATTAAACCTGTTTTTGAAAAAACGAGAATAAAAATAGATAAAAATAAAACAAGTTAAAAAACAAACCAAACAAACAATCCCCCCCCCCCCCCCCCCCCAAAAAAAAAGAAGAAGAAAAAGACCCAAAAAAATCCCAACACAACAAGCAAAACAATGACACAGAAAAAAATCCGAAACAAAACACAAAAACAAAATAAAAACAAATAACAAAACCAACAATAAATCATCAAACACGATCATGTATCTTGGTATCAATATTATTATTTTTATTTCAATGGTTTTTAAAAAAATGTTTTTTTTGGTGTTTTTTTTTATGTTTGAAGGAGCGAGAGAGATTATTGATAGTAAGTGGAGATCAACAGTTTAGGAATTCAAGCACACAAAAAGTCTCAGTATTTAGAATAAAGTGTTACAATATATAAAGATAATAAAACCACATCAGCATTATGTGAGAGCAAAAGACATAAGGTTGAAAACTTGATGGAGATGGCTACGCTGGACGGTCCACTCAAAATATAAAAATAGGATTAATTAACTGGAGCTGCATTAGTCTATGTACATTTTATTCTACATTCTACAACATTTTAATAATTTCTTACACCATTTAGGTAGTGAGGAATAATAATATAAAAACGTATAATATGAGCATTAGTTTCAAAAAGACAAACATAAGGGTAAAAACCTTCATTGCAAATACATTCACAGGCACAGTTTATTTACGTTACATTTGATGAAATGTAATCAGGTAAAAATACAAATGCCTTTCGTTAGTAAATTTCAAAAAAGTGGTTTTCATGACATATATCTGCATATCTGTTGAACCAACGATATCTCTCTCTCTCTCTCTCTGTCTCTCTCTCTCTCTCTCTCTCACACACACACATACAAACATGCACATATTTTCAAAATGAATGAATGTTTCTATCAGAAACCGTGACATACAAACATGCTTGATAAAACTTTAACAATCTTTTTCAAGTTCGGTAAAAGTATATCATAAAAAATGGTAAAAGTTTAACCCACTGCAATAAATATTGGACCTTTCAGCTGAAAATCTTTCAATTCGGGTCTGACATGATGTCAATAAGGGCCAAAAAAATTGCAGCCAGATGGACTGGGAAAAAGGCAAGCAAGTGCATAGATAGCTTGGAACTTGGAACACATTTCTCTCCTGTGTTTTGCTTCTGTTGATAGGGCTAACCAGACATGTTTAAATGGCAATGCCTCAGCACATAATTATACCAAATCAATTTGGTTAAAGTCACCATTTCAAAAGATGAAAAGACAAGCTTTTACAAGACACCAATTACTCCTCATGCTTAATTTCAGGCTCACTTGGACTGGCCGGGCAATTTTATTGTCAACAACAAGAAAAACCCTAATGGGGCAGACCAAAGAAGATACGGAGAGAAATGGCTTTAGAGATTTTTAAGATGTGGAGAATTGACTCAAAGAAAAGGATTTTTTAAAATACGACATTCATTAATACCAAACCCTGGCATCGAAAGGTATGAGTATTTAAAAAATACAATTAAAAAAATATTTTTGACCAGAAAAAGTCCAGCTACAATTACTATTACTATGTGCTACTTGCTCCGTGGCTGACACTTAAATTATTTCAGGGTTTTATATTTTTGAAATAAAACCTTAAGACAAAAAAGTGTCCTTGTTGATCAAATATCGGCATTTCTATTTCTATTTAACATTGTTTGTTGCTTCCAAAAAAATTTGAAATCAATATTTTCCCCCATTCCATCAAACATGAGATTGCTTGTGAAAATGTTCCAACAAAACATAAGTGTGCAATGTTTCTCAATTCCAACAAAAATGAGTTTGCAGGTGGGTTTGTGAAATAAATAAACCACAAGATCCTTTTCAAAACTACCATCATCACAATTACGATATTTGTGTATTTGAAACTAAGGTTTCACAAACAACACATCATCCACGCATGTAAAAACGTATCATGTATTCTGAGATTTTCAAAAGTGACCAGTCACAGACTCAGAGAAACGGTAGATTATATATCAATATCAACATACAAAAGTAATAAATAAAATAACAATTCATAAAGCAGTAGAATTAATACAAAATAAAGCCCCAAAATGACGCTTTTTCTTACACACACGAGAAAAACTCAAAACAACAGATCATACCAGATTCATTAAAAACATTATTACACATTAGATAGAAGATCACAGTCAGCTTGAAAACTAGATCTAGTGCTGATACTGATAGAGAAACAAATAAATAAAGGGTTGGTATAATATATATATATAAAACTAAAGCACCTCTATCCAACAGGTAACACTACAAAACATTTATTTTCTCCTGACGACATACACTGCAGATCATTTTCCCAGCTGTAAGCTGGCACCCATTTGAACATCGAGGCCACCGAGTGAGGCAATCGGAATAAACATGTTCATATGCCATTTCAAAACTATGCAACTAAATCGTTTGCGTAAGAAAACAACGTAAATATAAATTAATGACAATTTTCCCTATTGCCAATTACATCAAATTTCTTCAGACTACTATCTACTCACTTCTCATACAGCATTGTGCGCACTGTAAGCAGTGGGCAAACTTTGACACATCCCATTAAAAACATTCAGTTACAGACAGTGTTAACATAATATTAAAAATATTCACTACTCTATTTCACTCTTAAAATATCTTTCTTTTTCAAGCTCATATAATGTGAAGTAACTATATGACTACTTTGTGTAAACGGAATTCCTCCTCCACCATAAACACGTTCATCAACCAAGACGGTGGCTGTACACATAAAAGACATTTCTGATCAAAAAGAAACATGAGGCAGTCTTCATATTAGATTATCACAATAGCTGCAAGCTGATAATTTCATGGCCATTACATGCTTGCCGGTACTCACATAGAGACAGACACACACAGACACACACACACACTCACACAAAAACAGATATAAACATGCGCGCGCACACACACATACACACAAATAGATACAGATGCACATGACTCACATTCACACACCCTCTATACATAACGTAAACACAAATACAAACACACCATTATAGAACAGTTGACCCATTGGATTCCACTAAACCAGATTGCAATCTGTGTGCTGCTATCTTTGTACGACTCCATCTAAACACCTCCGCCACTTCTCTCCACCGTGATCTTCTTGCTCTTGGCTGCGGCTGCTTCACTCAATTCCACAGCCTTGGCAAAGCGACTGTTGACCACATGACCATCTTGTATAGCACTCATAAGCTGAGGGAGGAAGAGACAGAGAGAGAAAGAGAGACATGAGCATGATATTAACAAATTATCAAATTGTTAAGCTTCTAAAAAATTCTAAACCATCTATAACTCATGCCTTGTGTGTCACTTAAATCACTGTGCCTTTTTGTACAAATCTGCTTGGTCATAAAGGGGGAAACAAGGCCTCCACCACCAGCAGATTGTGAGAGCTGCGAGCCGTCATCAACACCATGTACTTTGTAAACCTTGCATGACAACTAATGTTTGGGTTTCAGGAGGCTAACATGAGCTACCCGCAAATCATAATTGCTAACATAATAATATGTAATGTATTGTAGTATTTTTAAAAACCAAACTGAAACAAAGAAAAAACAGCAACAAAAACGGACTAAAAAGAAATGATAAATACATAAATATTGTATGTACTATATGCTGTATATATATATAGCTGTGTTGTTTAAATCTTAAGCTGTGTTATCTAAATTTTAAACATTTCTAAGAATAATTGCAGATTTGCGACTTGACAAACATTGGATATTCAACCATGCATTTTGGCAATGTCATATAAAAGAGCCATTCAGAATATTCTTCAAGAAAAAAAAATTATTCTCATGACACAGAACTAAGCACGTGTCATCACTTGTGATAGATAGATGCACAGAAAAGCAAAGGCAGCAGATGACAGTCTATAATAACAGGTAGGGTCAGGTGCCCTGATTTTACCAACACTTGAATAAACTCAGTCTGAAAAGGCTTTCAGCTTTAGTTAGAAATTAGCCTCAGTCCCAATCGTGTCACACCTCTCCTACTATTTTTTCGTTACATTTCTTAGAATTTCTCGTACGTATATCAATATCATATCCAACTATGGTTGCTGATCAGAAATCATTTAAAGTCATCCAACACATTTGAGAACGTGCGTCATGCATTCAACCAACCACCACCAACTCGACTTTTTTACCGAACAAGCAGGAAGACAAACAAAAAAAACCAAATAGACAACTTGTTTCATCATTGCTAAGATGTAAAAAAAGCAGGCTGAAAAGGCCCCGAGAAGTTAAACGAGAGAAAACATCATTGGTGAATGGCTGTCTTAAAACCACATTATAACACTGACTCTGTTCCGTTATCTGAACATCATCACATATTGCGATGTTCATGACCGATAAAAGTATGTGTGTATTTGGACTCTGTTGGTTGGTCCTTTGCTTATCTTAAGCTCCTGATTCATAAATTAGTCAAAGTGGTGCTCAGCCACAAGTTGGCCCTGAGGCTACAAAACAGGCTCAAACATTACCGAAATATGGTCAGATAAGATACAATAGAATGAGATAAGATAAGATATACTTTATTAATCCCAAGAAGGACATTTTTAGCGTTACCCTTCACAAAATTACTCTTTATAGGCCAACATAAATTCCCTTATATCACCCTGATTATAGTAGTTATATACCATGGAATTCACCAAAGATGTATGCTCCAATAAATGAAACTGATGCAAGGAAACTATTGCAAGTAACACCAACCAACAATGAATATAATAATTCATGTAAAACATTTGTAAAGATGGGTTTACAGTCCGTCTCCCCAGACAAGTTCAGGCTCACAGATTTTACTGCATCATTAATCCCCCAGGAGATGTGTCATTCAAAGTCCATCTAATCTCAACTCCCAAAGAAGCATACAGTAGAAAAGCCTGTAAGGCTGATTTCACTAACATATTGAAACACCTTTATCTGCCCAAAGTCAGGTAATCTGAGTCGTGTATGGAAAACGTGTAAAGTGTATTTTCCATGAACTCAACATAGGGCCCAGCATTGCCAGGATGCAAACCCAGAATCTCAAAATTTCGAACCTAGCAGCTTAACCACTTGGCCACTGACACTATACTGTATTCCATTTCATTTTTTCCCCCCTCAATATTTTTTTAAAACCATCATAATCGGCGTTGAAATCTACCTTGCATACCTAGAACCAATGACTTTCTTGTTATAAAGACAGTTGATGGCCAGCACAGGAAATTTGGACAAAAATCCCTGATCAAAATTCTAAGCAGGTCAACAATAAGAGAAATCAGACAAACGATCGATGATAGACACTTAATCACAAGTTTCCCATCTAACCATGCAAATCTGAACAGTTTGACAATTATCCTTGTAGCTAAATAGGTTGGCAATTAATCATGCAAATCAGAACAATTTGACACTAAAAGCTTGTGAACAGGTTGACATCTAACCATGCAAATCTGAACGTTTTGACACTTAGGTTTGTGAACAGGAATAAAATAAAAACTAAGTTACGATGTTACTATTAGTTGACAAAATAACACAACCTATGAAAAGCAAGTGGCTATATAGTGTTATGGCACACGGAAGGTGAACATTAGATATAAAAATCAAACCATATATCTATGTTGTTATTATAAATGAAATATAAAAATATAAAAAACAAAATAATCTTTAAATGAAAATGAAGCAGCAAGAAAGATTGGCTATTTTTCATAACTTAAAATGATGATTATGATTATGATGAAGATGATGATGATGATGCTGATGATGAATTTACAATCCTTTGCCGAAAATGAACATGAAATTTAGATTCAGATCACTATCATCTTGATCAAATAAATTGAATTAAAAGTCAATATCAACTTCATATAAATAAAAAATGGTTGCTTTGGCATTAAACCATAGTTTACTGGGTTTCCGAGAAAATCCTGACCTCCGACATCTGATTGTCCAGCCACGCCGTGAGACAATGAATGATTCTAACCCGTTCCAGATATTTTGCGTTGATTGATTTCAAATGCACATACAGTCAAAACCTGATATCATATTATATAATATGGACATAGTCGTCAAATGTCAAGCCTGTCTATTAAACATCCCTACTACAATCACATCCCGTTAGCATGCACAGCATTCGTGCGGCAAGACTAATGTCAACCTTTCCTCACAATGCACCTAAGGAGGGTTTGCATTCAACAAAAGGATTCTAACGATGAATAGGATCTAGTCAATGAAATTAAAATGAAAAATAACATAAAATAATTTTCTGAATAATAAAAAACTTGTTATGAACTGCAATGTATTATATGCTAAGTATCAGCCAACTAAAATCAAAATAAAACCGCACTCAAATAAAAAATAAATCTTCATACATTTCTACAAGCAACCAAGGCACATCTAGATAAGCCAAACGGAAATATCAATAACAAAAATAAAATAGTGTAAATCGGTTAGTTTGAGAAACCCAAATATAGTTTTATTTTTGGAAATAAGGCGGTGAAATGCCACTGAAATAGAAGTTTATCTATCTAAATCTTAAGGGCATCATCAAATCAAAGTTGAATGCACGATTTAATAAATTTCTCCGTTCCTCCCGAATAGCAAGGTCAAATTGGGGTAAAAAATAAAATAAATAACTTGTTCGATTGAAGAGCCAGACCTTTTTAGAAAACTAGACTGCATGATGGTATTCAAGTAAGAGTTTCTATCTGTTACCTTTCCGCATACCCAATATTAGATTGCTCGTACTTTGATGCCATTTGGTGCACGTTTCCCCATGAGTCATATTTGTCCACGTGGAATTAGCAATAGAACAATGACAATGGTTTTGAATTTGTAAATGATCTTTTTCATAGAAGCTACGATATACAATTTGTTTACTTAGGCTCAATTGTAACTTGCTTCTCGTAAATTTCCTAGAACAGTCAAACGCAAACAAAAAAAACCAACCTCAGTGACTTAAGACAATTTTTAAAAAGAAGAAGGAAATTAAAACAATGCCAGAAATGTGAGCAAAAGTCAAGATTAGGTCAAATAAAATGTCTGTCAACAGTCAGAATTAAACCAGACCTGTGCCTGCGACAAAATCCATCAACCTGCCAACCGAGGCCATAAAGAAGCTAACCCCGCCGTGGAAATCACAGATTTGGCAAACAATTTCCTCATCTTGTCTATCATTCATAACAATTTCCTCGTCTCATCTATCATAACAATTTCCTCATCTCGTCTGTCATCTATTTTTCAGGCACTGCATTGCTTTCCTATCATTTTCCACCCGCTAATCATCAGCGTCCGCCATCTCCCCCACAGAATAAGGAAAGCAGACATGCCATGATTGGCCCCATGGTCTAGACGACGATGACCATGACAAAAAAATAACGCGAAGTGGCGCAAAAAGTAATATTACATAGTGTTATTATATAGTGACTAAGGTTTTTAGTGACATTATGTGATGTGAATATTTTGTGACTATTTTTCCATTTTCACTTCTGATAAATTCACATTCTATGGTCTGTCCCACCCCTTCCCCAATCCTTAAAGACGGTTGAGCACAATACAGGTGAGGTGTCCATCTTCTGAGATGGCAAGGTGTATTAGGTACCTACAGAAATTTAGCAAATTAATATTTCAGTAAAAGCACACATGTTAAAATCAAAAATAAAATCATACATTGCATACACAGCATGAAAAGAAAAAGGTTGAATATAATAATAAGGCAATAGTAAAAGCAACGATGCAAACCCAAACATATTGAAATACACCACATCACGCAAAAGAGAAAAAAAAACAAGGAGATTAAATTATATTCCCGAATAGAAGGAAATACCCGTAAACAATGATGTGTCAACAAAACAAAACAGGATTATTCAATCACAGGCCAACAGATAGTACAAATCGGTGAGGCATGTGCGCTCTTTTGATAAAAAATGTCAGTTTACTTCAAAAACGTATATCTCTAAAACACCTTTAAATTATTTTTTTCTTCTGTTGTCCTTTTCAACACCAGTAGGCAATATCACCAAAGACAACAACAACCTGTTTCAAATCTGTGTGCGTTAGATAAAACTTTAGGATAGACAGGAGTCTTAAATTTCAAAGTAAAAATCACTGAGAGGTCCCAGAAATTGTCCGACTGGGATTTGAAGCCAGGACCTTCATGTCATAAAGTGATTGCGTTAACCATCATGCTCGGGGCGTCGCCTTGGAATATATCAGGAGACCGTTATTTTCAAAAGCTGTTGTTACATTCTCAAGCTGTGGTTAAAAATGGTGACTTTTGTGAAAGAGCAGATTAGACTAGAAATGTAAAAACATTGATATTGGTGTGTTTTAATATGAATGTTAGATAGAATTCAAATACAGCAGTCTCCGACAAGAGCAAAGTCCTTGATAGACGAGAGAACTCATGCTTTTAGGCGGACCGGGCCTGAAGGCAGATTTCACTCTGGTAATATAAATGTATGGTGAAAGAGTCTGATTGACGAAGTACATGCGTTGTCTTGTACATAATGCAATACTTGGCAACATATGCAGTGGCAGTGGCAGTAGCCAAATCTACTGACACGCCAAACAATGCAATAGATATAATCAGTGTCTGGTAAGCGTCCGGCAACAATCTATCTTATCGCCAGATTTATTGTGTGTGTGTCTCGGGTGTGAATGAATTACAGGTCTGGTAACAATGGGTCACCAACGGAGTGTGTGTATGATATGGGTCACCAACAGAGTGTGTGTATGGGTCACCAACAGAGTGTCTGTGTGCAATAAACTAATTTGGACACAATGCAAGTCAGGTAACCATATATATTCTTATAAAAGGAGTCATTCTGAAGAACTGTGCTCTTTGGGGGGTAAATTTACAATTTACTCAAAAAATTACTTCTGCGTGATAACCGAGCTCAGACGAAGACTACTGTATTCTGATATCACAAGAGAGGATTAGAGAGCAAAAGCGACAGCCATTGTATCTAAAAAGGTAATAACGGTAATAGATAAAATATAGGGACAGGGTGCCATGACCAAGGGGTGCTGCAGTCAGTATTCTGGTGTTAGCATCTCAGGAATCTTGTAAGAGGCAAGAGCAGCATTAGGGTTAAAATGGAAAAACCCAGTCATCATACATTATTATCAAAAGCAACACTTCATAGACCAAAAACAAACAAAAAAGCCATTACTATTAATAATTCTGCGGTGAGTTGCATAGATATATATATATATATATATATATATATCATGTATAGATGATAACTATGTGCGGAAAATGGGAAATAAAATTATAATTAAAGAACAAGCATTACAAAAAAAAAAAAAAAATGAAATAAAAATAAGTATGAAAAAATCAACCGATGACCATCATCACCTTTCTCTTCTCATACCAAAGGGTCATCGCTTTTAATCAGACTAGCGAATTTGTTGATAATGGTTGTGATGATGATGATGATGACGAGTTTTGCCGTGTTTTGCCTATAAGCGTGGTAGGGAGGTTACACACTTGCTTCCTTATGGACGAGACCTAGATAAGCGTGTCGGATGTATAACAGAAAAAATACAAAAAAGACGATTATGAAAAAAATATTTTGTGCAGCATTGATTGCATCCCCCCCACTCTTCCCCTTCTTTAACAACATAGATGGTTGAAAAGATGAAAAAAATAATTTCATATATAATAATAATAATAATAATAATAATAATATTTTAAAAAAGTAAAGTGAAATAAAAATAATCTAATAAGCTGTGGAGAATGTAAAAAAAAAACAAACAAACAACAACACAAAACGACATGCGTTTCTTCAAACAGGAAAACCTGTGGAAGCAAAGTACAGTAGGTAACTGGATGAATGCACATTGTGAAAACTAGCGCTTTTGCTTGATTTTACTATGCAATGAACATGTATTACATCTTCCCCTTTGAATTCAAAACTCATTCCACAATGAGAAGTGGGGAAAAAACCCCCAAAAAACAACTTCAACTAACATGTAGACAATGTTATCATATGTCTGGCATGTCCATGGTCTCATCCAGGATGACTGACTGCCTAGTCCACACTATTGGATGTTGTCATTATAATCTTTTCGATTGACACTTCTTTCAACAAAGTCCAATGCTCAGTAGTGAGCCGGAGCCAATTTACACATTCAAATGTGAACTCTTCACAAAAGCATGATCTGTGTACACACACACATACAAACACGCACACACGCTTTTCTTTGCTCCCAACAACATGCATTTATCCAGCGACTACTGTACAAGAAATTAGTGAAAACCGTCAGAACCTGTGACTGTGACTATGAAGGAAAAGATGGTACCAAACAAAGGAAGACTAACTATAATATACTATGTGGGCAACCACACTAAAGACCTGCCCAGATGGTCAGGCAACAAACTCAAGTCCAGTTGGTCAGGCAGAAAAAGTGCTAAGTGGCGATTTTTTGAGCCATTCAATTAAACAATTATAGGCAGCCCATATATATATATATGCATACGCATTAAATAAAATGACTAGATTTTCTCAGTTTTGGGTGTCATATGTTGGATGGAAGCTACTGTTTCAGTACTACGTATCAGGTTTAAAAGAGCACGGCAAACAACACTGCAAAGAAAGATGACTAGGTTTTAGTCTCATCACAGCACAGACCAACCAACCTTGAAATATTCAAACCTGATAAATTGTCTATAAGAGAAAACAAGGGGAGTTTAGTAAAAAATCCATTGTCATTTGGACAAAAGTAACATAGAACAACAAATTAAAAAAAACAAACAAACCAAACAACAAAACAAAACACCCCCCCCCCCCCCCCAACAAACAAACCCCAAACAACAAAAAACCAAACAACCCAAACTGTGAATTTCATCCTAAACCCTGGGATTTTCCCATTATTCCTGGAACCATCGGCAGACCTGTTATCACACCCAATGAAAATTCCATAGAAATTACTATCAGGCCTGAGGGTAACACTAGCAATATAACTGACGCAGTCACTTTGAGATGTGGAGCCCTCAGGTTTGAATGTTCTCTGGACAATTTCAGAGTTCACAAAGGTTCTGTCCAACAAGTCCTATCTATCGCACACATGCCATTTTAGGTGACGCCTTCATTACTACATCTTTACAGAATTGAACATGGAGCTTGACTAAAAAACTTTATAATGTACAGTCAGGCCTGGCCAAAAAGAACACAGCAAGATGTAGAAGACAAATAAATATGTGGACAGCATTCAGCAGTCTTCATAACAGTGGAGTATGTTCAGTCACTCATGCTAGTAATGAAACGCTATGCACACAATGATTTCTTTACATTTTGTCGAAATCTCCTTGCAACTATTACCGCCAATGCCTTTCCTAGGAACTGAAATTCTTTCCGGAAACCGTCTTTGCTGTAAGCGGGTTTGACTTTACAATAATATTAATTATTCTGTGAAAAAAAAGGCAAAAAGATAAAGTGACATTGGTCAAACTTGTCATTTCTAAACATATCTGTCAAGAATTCCCCAATGGGATGAAAATGTCAAAGTATCATCATCATTATTATTATCATCATCATCATCATTATTAGTATAATCAATATCATTGTTCTTATCATTATCGTTACAACAATTCAATTATTATTATTATGATTATTATCATTACTACTATCATTATCACTATCATTATCATCCTGTTTAAAGTTGATCTGCAATAGGACTTGTGGGACAGGGCCTTGCAAACTTTGACAGGACCTTCGAATTGTCTTCAGACCCCATGACTGGAACCCTAGACCTCCAAGTTCCAAAGCAACCCCAGCCTGGATGTCCCCACTATAATAAATGTGTGTCTACTTTTGAATATGCATGACAGAATGCGGAGGTTATGCCACAATTTTTGTTGCTTTCAAAGACAAGAAGCATGTTTCCTGAGACAAGCTAAAATAGCTCTAAGTATTCTACTATCCAAGTCTCTTAAAATATCAGTGGCAAAGTAGTTGGGCTACTGGGCTCCAGATGTGAGATCTCAGGTTCGGTTCTTGACACTGCTAGGCCCAATGTTGAGTCCTTGGTAAAGACTCTTTAAAAATATTTTCCTCACTTGACTCAGGTATGAATGAGTACCTGGCTACAGGTAGAGAAATATATTTTCAGCATGTTAGTATGATGCGCCTGTACCAGGCTGCTCTACTATATGCTGGCCAGTAAGTTGAGGAAGGCTTTGAATGACAAGGCCCACTGAGTGACTTGGCCACTGCGACATCGGCATATGCAGTCAAATCTCTAGGCCTGTACTTGGAAGGGATGCAGACCATAAATCTATCTTTGAAATATAGACTGATATTTTGGAGCAAGCATTTTTTGCTACAGGCATCAAATGGTGTGGCATAACAAACGCTTTTAAAAAGTGGGGTGATTTAAGGAAGAAAAAAAATAAATTCATACACAAAAAAAGAGAAATAAAAATTAACAAAACAATTTCTTCCTGAATGCTGCAAAGGTGTTAAAGTCCAATGGCAAATATATACATGACATTTTAAAAGTATTTCTTTCTCGGAAGATGCTGCAAACAGAGAAAAACTGATTGCATAAAAGTATGCAAGTACGTAGTGATGAATCAAAAATGCAGGAAGACAGTAAGCTTAGTTGCATTGATTTAGACGTGATCACATGTTGAAAAGGTTTTCTTCCTTACCTCATTCTGCCTACATGTACAAAACTAAACAAAAATATCAACTGACAAGATGTAGTCATTCAAACCGTAAGTCATCTCTATATTATTTCTTTGAGCCTATGCAGATAACGTAGCTAACATAGCTTCTGGAAACAAATAACTTTAAAATTCCCCATCATAGCCATTGTTTTGTTTGTTGTTGTGTTTTCATTCTTATTCCAGGTAAGACAAAAAAAATAATTTTGCGCGTTCAAATCACAAGGTGGGGAAAGAGGGGGG